>JAGKTI010005773.1:0-14235 GCA_018397915.1 Birgus latro
ACACCAGGTGGCGGCCACCTTGCCGCACTCTCTCACACCAGGTGACGGCCACCTTGCCGCACTCTCACACCAGGTGACGGCCACCTAGCCGCACACGGGGAGGATACGGCTCTGGACCGTTCTTGCTCTAACTTCATAAAAGGAGGTATAGTGACGGCCACCTCGCCACACTCACACTGGGTGACGGCCACCTAGCCACACACGGGGAGGACACAGCCAATAGCCGCCCTCACTCTAACTTCATAAAAGGAGGGATAGTGATGGCCACCTCGCCGCGCTTACACACACTGGGTGATGGCCACCTAGCCGCACACGAGGAGGAGTCGGCCACTAGCTGCCCTTGCTCTAACTCCATAAAAGGAGGGAAGGTGACGGCCACCTCGCCGCACGAAGGAGACAGCCACCCTGCCGCTCTACTAAATGAAGGAGCACAGGAAAGTGCCCTCACCCTCTCTCCCCACAGAGACGTCCTCGCCCTCGACCAGCAGCTGGAGGAGGCCTGGCAAGGACCCTTGGTATCGGGAGTCCTAGCCCTCTCCCTCCATCCCCGGCGACCCCCAGCCCCTGTCGGACTCCATTGCACCGAGCTGCTGCAGTCCAGACCTGATGGAGGCCCAGCACCAAGGCCGCAGCCCTGGGACCATTCAAGACGTCCCTAGGACCCCGGGGTGAGACCTCTCCAGCCCCAAGCGACGCCCCCGGAGTAAGCCAGACGCCCCCGGAGTAAGCGCAAGCAAACAGCCCCTGAGCCCGGGGGGCCCCCCCTCTCCCCTCCCCGTACTCCTGTGGAAGGGCCCACCCTCTCCTGCACGGCCCTCTGATATCACCCGGACGAGACGAGACTCTACGGGTCGGCCTCCAGTCAGCCACCGGAAGTCCTGATGGCCCGGGGCATCCTGATGCAGGCCACCAACCAGCCCCAGCCCTCTCCTGCCCCCAAGTCCCCTGGTTCTGTCTATCTCTGTGTGTTATAACTATTTTCCTGTAAAGTGTGTATTCATGTTGTGTCAGAGTTGTAATTTGTTGGTAATATACGTGTAAGGTTGTTGCCCTGCCTTTTTATGCCCTGTCCCCTCGGATTGCCTTAATAAAGCCCAACCCGGTCTAGAAAAAGAACCCCATTCCAGGCTCCATGTTGTATAAGGAACGAGAAGTCGCACCCTCAAACACAGAGCAAAACAGACTGGATGGTCAAACAGGCATCGATGTTGCCTCCCACGTGGCTGGGATCAAATCCATGTAGAAACACAGTGAATACATATGGAGAAAACCCCCACAATTAAATACACATCAAACATTTTAAAAAGATCCCTTAATAACAGAGTTTTTTCAAAGTACGCAAGAAGTTTATGACTACGTGTATATACCTTTCCCAACCAGTGAGTCAGAGTGAAGAGTTGTGGGTGATATAATTGTCCTGCAGTGGCACAAAGAATGCTGCTGATGACGATGAGTTTATTCGTTGTTACTGTCACTCATTAGTTAAGTATGCTGTTTATGCTGAGGCAGGGTTAGGTATACATGAGGCAGGGTAAAGTTTATGTGAGGTCGGGTGAGGTATACGAGTACATGAGGCGGAGTGTGATATACATTAGACAGGATGCAGACATGAGACAGGGTGAAGTATACATAAGAAAGAGTGAGGCATACATTAGACAGGATAAGGTGTACAGTATATGAGACAAGGTGAGACAGGCCTGAGACATGATGAGATATATTCGTATACGAGGCAGGAGAGGTATGCATGGTGAGGTATATGTGAGGTTAGGTGAGGTATACATGAGGCAAGATGGGATATGCATGAAGCAATGTGATGTATATGTGAGGCAGCATGAGGCATACATGAGGCAAGGGGAGGTATACATGGTGAGATATACATGAGGCAAGGGGATGTATACACGGTGAGATATACTTGAGGCGGAGTGTGATATACATGAGTTATAATTGAGGCAGGGTGAGGAGTACATGTACTGTACATGGTGAGGCATATTCATGAGGCAGGGTGAGAAGTACAACAGCTGGTGTACTCTGCCTGTGTTCTTGAAACTTTGACAACAGAAAAAAAAAACTTATTATCCATCATATCACATCACTATCTATACAATACACAACAATATTTCTACACACTATGTACACACTGATATTTTTGTGTCCTGTTTTTGTGTTGAGGGTATGATAAAGTGGCTTTAAAAGACTTGCGTATGGAATGCTAAACTAAGATGGAGTTCGTGTTGACTGTGCATTGCTGATGATGATTTTTTTTTTTTTTTAATGCAAGGAAGAAGGAACCAAAGGCCACAGGCCTGCATACTGTTCCTTCCAAGAAAAAGCAAAAACAGTACAAAAGAGAGCCAAATTCAAGATCCGTTCAATTCGAGATGGCTGGACACACTGCATTTGAAAGACTGGAGATCATAGGAAGTAGGAAATACAGACAGAGAAAGACAGTTCCAGAGTCGACCAGTTGCATAAATGAAGGACTGGGAGTAACGGTTAACTCTTGCATTAGAGAGTTGGACAGAAAAGGGATGAGAGTTTGTTGCTAGATGGGTACTACGTGCCCGTCGTATAGGTGGAGGGATGCAAGCAGACAGTTCAGAGGAACAGTGACCATTGAAGTAGCGACAGAAGAGAGATAAAGATGCAACAGTGCGGCGAAGAGACAATGGTTGAAGGGAATCAGTAGAGTTGATGAGATAAAAAGCCTTTGACTCCACCCTATTGAGAAGAGCTGCATGTGGGGAGCCTCCCCACACATGAGAGTTGTACTCCATACATGGGCGAATAAAACCCGTGTACAAGGTCAACATCTGTGCAGGGGTAAAGAAAGTACGGAATCGGCTTAGCACACCTAATCTCTTGGAAGCAGATTTCACAAGAGATGTAATATGTTCTTTCCAAGACAAATCCTGAGAGAATGAAACCCCAAGCATGTTCATGGATGATGCAGGACATAACTGTTCATTATTAAACATTAGTGGGTAATCCTGAGGAAGATTTTGTCTGGTTGATATGTGTAAGAACTGATTTTTTGATGCACTGAAAATAACAAGATTATTTTTACCCCAATCAGAGATATGAGCCAAATCAGACATTAGGTGTGCCATAGCCTCATCCCTTTTTTGTTGAAGTAACTGCTGAGATGGACGTTGCAGGAACCGAATGGAAAGGTGAAGGGTGGAATCATCAGCATATGAGTGGATAGGGTTAGATGTACAGCTTAGAAGGTCATTGATGAATAAAAGGAAGAGAGTAGGTGATAGGACAGAACCCTGCGGAACACCACTGTTGATAGGTCTAGGAGAGGAACGATGGCCGTCTACAACAGCGGCTATAGAACGACCAGAAAGGAAGCTAGAGATGAAGGCACAGATAGAAGGATAGAAACCGTAGGAGGGCAGTTTGGAAATTAAAGATTTATGCCAGACTCGATCGAAAGCCTTTGAGATGTCAAGTGCAATGACAAAGCTTTCGCCAAAGTCCCGAAGGGAGGATGACCAAGAGTCTGAAAGGCAGGTGAGAAGATCGCCAGTGGAGCGTCCCTGACGGAACCCATACTGACGATCAGAAAGAAGGTTGTGACAGGAAAGGTGCTTTAAAATTTTTCTGTTAAGAATTGACTCGAAAACTTTTGATACGCAGGATGTTAAAGCAATTGGACGATAGTTAGAGGGTTGGGAATGGTCACCCTTCTTTGGGACTGGCTGAATGAGAGCAAACTTCCAGCAAGAAGGAAAGGTACAAGTTGAGAGACAAAGGCGAAAGAGTTTACTTAGGCAGGGTGTAAGCACAGAAGCACAGTTTTTGAGGACAACAGGAGGGACTCCATCAGGACCGTATGCCTTTTTAGTATTGAGGCCAGTAATGGCAGAGAACACATCAGTGTGCTGGCAGTGGTGGTGGTCATGGTAGTGGTAGTGTGGTAGGACAGTATATACACAAACAGTGAGATGCATCATCACTCAACTGCCACAATGAAGGCTATGTCTGTTCTTGCCCAGGCCGCCATCGCCTTCGCTGCCCCAGGTCCAGGCATCCCCAGACAGAACCATCACAGAATAATCTTCCTGCTTCCAGACCGTAGTATTCAGTTTAGGAGACAGTCTACATACGGGAGGGATTACACATTGCCATCACTAACCTTTTCAGTATGAGAGATCTCCATTAAGCTGAACATGTTGTCAGTACATGCCGTCATTACTGCTCTCACTTCTAACAATGACTTGACAATCTGACCAAGTCTCAATATAACATCGTCGGGAAAGGTTCAAATGAAAGAAGTAACTTCTTCAATGCACTAGTGAAAGTTTTTCTTGCTGTTTCTAAATGATTCTGTTCAGTTTTGGAGGGTGCCATAGTACTGAAGAGTTAATGTCTTCCCCTCAAGTACGTTAGCTGAAGAAAATTGTCTAGAGATGGGAAGAATGAAGTAAACGTTAGCCATTGGACTGACTGATTAACAGTCATATACAATATGATTATGAATATGAAACTAGAACATGAAACTTGATTTATTAAAAGATCAACCCCTTCAAAACTGATTTTTTTTTTTTTCAAAGTACCTTAATGCTTGTTTCTACTATACAGTTCAGAAGAAGGAAGGAAGGAATAATGAAGAATAAACACCAAGCCATAATATGGCTATATGGCACTGCAGAAGTAAAGGGAAAATAAAGGCCTGAAGAAACAGATATATCAAGAAAAGAGGTAAAACAGAAGAGCAGAAGACAGTAGAGAGAGAAAGGCTGGAGACAAAAAAAGCTATGGAGAAGTATTCTTTCCCCCTTCCCAGGGGGGACAGTTCAGAAGAGCATCCAAGTACTGGAAAGTCTCTTCTTAGACAAAATAAAGCCATTTGAAGGCAGCAAGAATAGAATACTAATAAGTCATCAGATTGAAGAGAATTAACCGTAACTGTACATTTCAACCACGACGAACAAAAAATCAAAACCATTGAAGCTTAGACTTGACTTTATAGGTAGAACAAGAGACAATGGAAACAAACTCTCATCCCTTTTCTGTACAGCTCACTAATGCAAGACTTAACCGTTACTCCCAGTCCTTTGTTTATGCAACAGGTCAGCTCTGGAAGTGTCTCCCTCTGTCTGTATTTCCTACTTCCTATGATCTCCAGTCTTTCAGACACAGTGTGTCCAGGCATCTCGAAATGAATAGATCTTGAATTTGGCTCTCTGTTGTACTGTTTTTGTATTTTTCTCAAAAGGAACGGTTTGCGGGTCCTGGCCTTTGGTTCCTTCTTCCTTGCATTAAAAAAAAAATCCAAAGTTTTCAGCAAATGGATACATGGGAGTTGCAGCGGTGTCAGATGTAGGCTGCAGGATGTGGCTGGATTTGAGTGCACTGTGTGTAGGGTTGAACAAAGAGAGAGGACTAGGTGTGTCAGGACAGACTTGACAAATGTTTCTTTGGAGTTCATAGAGTGATTTTGTTATTGGGGTGATATGGTCTGTGAGTGAGGGAGAGGGGAGCTGAAGCTAGCTCCACTGCTACAGTCAGGAGTGAATGGAAGAAGTACAGTAAAAGGAACTGTTACTCCTCCTGACACTGAAAGGAGTTTTACAATACTGTATAGGAAAACTGTACTGTATACTGATGTCTGCATAAAGTACTGTAATGTATTCCTTTATGATAGTGAAACTTGGGCAGTAAAGAGGAGATCATATAAAGGTCTGAGTATACGGACACGACAATGGCCTGTGGATGTCTGTTGCTTCCCTGAATGATAGAACTGAAAATGGCAAAACTGCAGATGTGCAGCTGAGAACCTGACTGTGAACTGAAAGCATCAGAGTGATGTGATATGGGTATGTGAAGGAGGGAAGAAAAAATAATGAAGAACTAACTTCAAGCTATAATATGGCTATACAGTACTAATGTAGATGGAAGCATGGGAAAAAAAACTAAATTAATGGCATGACATGAAGAGCAGAACAAAAAGTGATGATACTGGAAAGAGAAAAAGTGGAAGAGTCACAGAGAAAATCAGCAACAGGGGGCTGTCACAGTGAGAAGGGGAAAGGAAAAGCTGAGAAGTGGTGTTGAAGTGCAGTTGAGCAACCAAGAAAGAGGTGATGGATAGTCATGGGGCAGTTACACTCTGAACAGAGTGGCTGAGGGTCCTGGCTCATTAAGTAACCATGACTGAGGTGGGTGCGACCCAAGTGAGGGTAAGGTGGGATAGTTACCCATAAACGATGGGGGTGCTGTGAGTTGTGCCAAGAAGAACTGAGGGTTTAATACTGTGAGGTTTGTTGTTAATCTGTAGGTCCCTAAAGGATTGCCAGTGTCCATGGAAGAGACAGGTTAGAACAGGAAAACAATCAGAAAAGGAATAGGGTGGAGAAAGGACCTAGGGGACAGAGTAGTAGAACATACCAGTGAGTCAGCTTGTTCATTTCAAGTAATCCTGACATGGCTAGAGACCCAGCAGAAACAAACTGATTTCTTCCTGACAGAAAAACAGTTTCTGATGAAAAAGTCATTTCTTAATTTGGGTGATCAGGGGATGGGAGTGAGACATGGTGTGTACGGAAGTAAGCGCACTAGGAGAATCAGAAAAAACAAAGGAGGATGAGGAAACTCCAGGAAAAGACTTCAGAGAAAAAGGAATACCATAAAGATTTAAGTGAGAATACCTGCAATGGGTGGAAGAGTGCTTTGGAAGGAGGAATCAAAGAACATAACAGCGAATTCAATATGATGGCAAAATTCTGAGACGTCAGTAAAGATATGTATGGCAGAAGAGTGACAGGACATGTGTTAAAGAAAAAGGGAGCAAAGAGTATCTGGGGGAAGAAAAGACTTAGAACAGGTAAAAAGATGGGCAAACTATAGGAGGATACAGAAGCCAATGCAGGAAGGACACCAGATAAAGGGGAAGAATAGGAAGAAAGGCAAAATCAATACTCTGCAGAAGGGCAGGGACCCAAAGGAGGAATGGAAGAAGATGGGAGTTCGAGCAAAAAGAGTGTTGGAGACGGCTGGGAGAAAGCAAAGTAACTTGCAGGAAACTGAAGGGGATACACATAGGACGTAATGGTGAAAAAAGAATAATGAACATGTGAAGAGAACCTAAAATGACTTGGAAAGAGATTCTACATAATAACCAGAACAGAACAGAAGTGCCACCAGATGATCATGCAGCATGGACAGCAGTCATCAGGTGACCAAGGATGACACATATAAACATATACAAAGCCTTTCAAAACAGAACAAAAAGAAACAAAATGAGTGAATGTATTAAAAAATCAATTATCCACATAAAGACCAAGGCATTGATAGCAATATAGGAAATGGCAAATAGCTAATCAAGTTCCTAGTGACAAATTCATTAGTGGGGGCACTCACCATCCACTCACTTGATGTTGTGTTGCTTTGGGTGTCTGCCCTTTCCTCTCATTCTTCCTTCCTCTTCTGTCTTTCTTTCCTTCATTCTTTCCTCTTCCTTCTGCCTATGGGTGACTCTGCACTGAGTGACAAACACTGGGTGGTAACCATATAACCAAATTATGGCACCTAGTGGTTTAGTGAGTAATTATAGCACTCCATTCGGATTGAGCCAGTGCAGGTTTATATCCAAGGGATGGTTGGGGTTTATTGTCCACGTAATACCACTCAGGGATGAGTGAGGCTGGTCACTCTCATCTTAAATGCCAGGACCAATTTGCCTAGCCCCAGGCTCTTAAGCTTCTCATGGGGCAACATAGGATTGGATGATGGATGAATGGATGGACTAATGAACTAAAATGACTGAGTCTGATACCACATTATACACTACATCCAGGTTTCATTATAATCTAGGATATGTGCAGGACTAAATGCCATGAAACTATTTTAAAGGACATGAGTATGGTTCATGACTGAATATATATATGTATATATATATATATACTGTATATATATATACGTATATATATATATACTGTATATAATATTTTCTTACTTCAAAACAACTATGTAGTGAATCATAAGCAACTTTAAAGTGAAGAAAAATGCTGATTTATCAGCATCTTATTACAATAACTTTTATCCAGTTCATTATTGCCTCAACAGGAACATAAGTGTCCAAGGCTAGGCAACTCAGTCCAGATACTGAAAATGAAAGTGACAGTTGCTCACTTATGTGAGCAATAAACCCCAACAATTTCTTGGATTTAGACCCCCATGGGCCACATCCAGTGACAGCATCTTGCTTCACCAAACTGCCATGCATTTATTTGTGGCTTGTATAGTACCATCCAATATATTTAATTATTTCCTAAAGAACAGCCTTGTCACTCAATGTTGGCCTTGATAGCAGGCTGTAAAGCCTATGCCCAGAGTTGGACACATTAAAAAAAAAAAAAAAAAAAAAAAAACTGAAGTGAGTGAATGGAGAGTGCCCCCCACCTACCACAACACAATGTCTGCCATGTTGCCTCAACCTCACACTTTTCTGTATGGCAATGCAACATTACTCTTAGATCCCATGCAGCCACAAACTGCTGCAGTGTAACAGCAATGAGTACACTGAGCTGCATGCATTAAGGTTAAAGTATAAGACTTGTACCTTCATCAACTTTAAGTAAAACAATTTAAAATAAGTACTAACTGCACAAACTGCTCAATAATAGCTGGATAATACATGTGCTGAATTGAGAACAGGATCAAATACAAATTCAACAATAAATTTATACAGTATTCTCATAAATTTTAAATTTACCTCATATTTTACAGGAGAATAGAGTACTATACAACTGCATGTCTGGGAATCCATCATAATTGAAGGCAATAATTTTTCAAAGTTTTTAACCCCTTCAATATGATGATGACTTTTATTATTATACTTCTGCTACCTCCAGTGATTTTACTCCTTTGTGTGACCCTTCATAGTAATGGGGCTTGGGAATACTCTATTTACTTTACTATAAGAAATCCTTCCTATGCAAACAAAATCATCCGACAGTAACAAGAATAAAATAAATATCATCTCAACTCTGAATGGGCTAAAAATTACTACAGTAAAACCTCTATATAACAGACTTCAATAGACCAGAATTAGCTTTTATCAAAACTGAGGAGCTACCGGACTAAATTCTTATATACAGTATTGGAAAAAGTTCGATAAAGCCACAAGCAGTCCGGACTGACTGACCACTTCACCCATGTTCACCAAAATAAGGTAAATAAAAGACATGTTTATCAGTTCGCAGTACAGTATTATTATATATATTATACCATTTGAGTATTGCAGTGAATGTATAATACAGTACAGTAAGTACAGTACTGTAATGGTAGTGAAAACAGTTTAAAAACCACTGGTGATACCTGGACTAATGTCTGATATATCAGAAAAAGTCTGGGATAGCAGGGGGAAGTCCGGATGTCACTTTTATCAGAATTTCACTTTTTTGGAATGGCTCAGGCCCCAATTAGTCCGTTATAGTGAGGTTTTACTCTACTGTATATTTGCTTCTTTGCAGCTACAAAAATTGGTTTAACAGGTAACTGGTACTAGAAATGCAGTTTTTAAATTCAAAAGAGTACCTATCAATAAAATATATTTCTTTGATGAACACAATAATAGACTATAGTACTGTGATGAAAATTACAGCAAAACTTGGAATATACTGAAGGGATAAAGTAACAAGGAGAGTGTAAAAAGTTAGGTGACTACATGGAAGAGCTTGCTATGTAGCAGAGTTCAAAATTCATAGTTAAAAGAGCTAGAAATGGTTTATGAATGGCTATGAGAATACTGTACAAGATATGGGTAGTGTTAGAGCTTTCTGGAGACTTCTGTCACAGCCACCCTCAGTGGTGATCCCAGGTGGGAGCATGGCATCATCAAGACAGACAGATCCATAGATTCTGCTATAACAATTAAAAAATGGGACAATATTCATCAACAGCAACCTCTCATGTTGGAGTTGGCATATCGTAAGTTCTTATTATAAGTCACTAATTCTGACACTCTTTATTGCTGTTCAAAAAAAAAAAAAAAAAACAAAAAACATTCCAGAACAAAAAAAAAAAAAAATGATCTGAGAGTTTGACCTCCCATACAATACTAACTGTATGGAAACTGCTGTGATATTTTTGGAGCACATCCTTGACCAACAATGAAGGCCATCTAAAAATGTTGTTATTGTTGTTGCCCCAGGTACATTACCAGTAATTCATGAGTAATGCAGTATTTTAATCCAACTTCCCAATATTCCAGTGCTTCATTACTGTTTCTCTGGCTCATTTACAGTAATTAATTACACATCTTTGTTAAACCAGATGATAATATTCACTTTAAAAAGGACATCTCTTATCAAAGGTGTTAGAAGCATGTCCTAGTAACTCCTTCAATATGACAGCCTCCACCATGTTAAATATAATTATCTGGTATTTAAAAAAAAAAAAAAAAATGTTCAACTTACACACATCACAAGAAGTTCCCTTTACTCTGACCCTACAATACCATACACACTACTTTGGACATAGACAGTACATATCATATTTTTTGTTCTACCTTATATTGTACTTATTACGTATTATGCATACAATACATCAGTAAGAGTGTGCCTATAAGCCACATTCTCCTGAATGTACAAGGCTCTGAAGCATGTTCCTTGATCAGCTACTCTGCATATTATGTGTTAACCTCTATGCACTCAGCATGCCTAAAGGGGATAAAGTATGTTCTTTTCTGACATTAACTGAGAGGAGCAAACCAAGAGTCTGGACCAATGAGCTTCATGACCACGAGTTAGTTAGTGATGGGAGGTATATTAAGCAAATTCCTTCAAAGTTCGACTCACATCATCTCTGAACCAGAAGCAGCTTATTTTGTCTTGCATATTTTTACATAGGGGTGATATCGATGCAGGTTATATTAATAAACATTCAAGAGCAAAAAGAAAATGGTCGGACATGTTATGGGGCCTCTTTACCCTATGTAAGTATGACCCTACAGCTGATACTGTTCTGGTGGCATGACATACATACAAACATTTTGGCTGCTATGGATGCACTTATGTATCTCACTGAGGCTAGAACCACAAAATTTTAATCAGGTGAGCAAAATTCTAGCACTCAAGGGGTTAAAAAGCATCTCATTTATTAACAATGCTGTTGCTATGGGCACTTTTATTAATTTGTTTGGGGTAAACCAAAAAAATTATTCATCTGAGTCAAACCTTTGTAGTCAAATAGCTATGGATCACAACACAATAAGTTTCAAGGGCATACACCCTTTCATTCAGTAATATACAGTACATGTTTATTGCATTCATGCGCTGTCTGGATAACTTTAATTTGGTTAGGTGAGTCCACTAACACCATAAGGGTTAAAAAAAAGTTTGTAAATTACTCTTCCAGTTCCAAAAGTCTTCCTTAAGCTATACGATATTATTTGAAAACCCAACAAATAAACTGTAAATAATGTGTTGCATTTGGACTGAAGGGGTTACCCTAATTATTTACTACCATTCAATTATGCACTGGTTTAAAACTATACTGTATTTAAATAAGAATGAAAGGAACTTGCTGAATTTAACAGCACTACCCAGAACTCTTCAGTAAATAAGCACATTCATTTCCCCCTATGAGTATAGGAAAAATATAAACTTAAGAGAATGAACAGAAAGTTAATAAATAGCCTAACTTAAAATATAATTGGTGGTAGGTGGGGGTGACCATCCCTTCATTCGATGTAGTGCTGCTTTCCTTTCTTCCTTCCTTCCTCTTCTGTCTTTCTTTCCTTCATTCTTTCCTTTTCCTTCTGCCTACGGTTGACTTTACACTCGCTTGTCTAACTTTCTTTGTTCTTTCCTCTTCCTTCTGTCTATGGATGAGTCTACACTGAGTGGCAAGACAAATGGTTTCCTGTACACTGGGAAACCATTAACTATATAACCAAATTATGGCACCTGGTGGTTTAGCGGTTAATTAAGGCACTCCAATCGGACTGCACCTGTGTAGGTTTATATCCACGGGATGGTTCGGTTTTATTGCTCAAGTAATACCACTCGGGGATGAGTAAGGCTGTTTACTCTCAGCTTAAATGTCACGACCAATTTGCCTAGCCCCAGGCTCCTATGCTCCTCATGGGGTGGCATAGGATTGGATGGATGGATGGAAGAAATACAATAATGCACAATTTATATATTATGGGCTACCTAGCAATATTACAGTGCTAAAAAAATATAACATAACCTTCTAAATCTTAACTTACCCACTAAATTAGGAGAAATAATCCTTAGTTACCATACCCATGAAAAGACATGAAAATGGTACACAAGGACATTATACATAACTGATCCCACAATCTCCAGCCAAGTAGTGATAATGTTAGTTCAGTTAGGGTGATTTCACGTGAGAGTGTCTGACTGTGGACAGTGATTGGAGGAACTGTAATACAGTCAGCCTTCACTTAAAGTCTGGGATGTGTGCAGACAAAACTCTATGTAAAATGATGTAAGTTTAGTGAAACATTCTTTTGGTTCATGGCCACAAGGCTAAAAACATAAAAGACACTCATTTCTGACTTCAAAAACTTTATAATAAGTCAAAAGCAACTTCAAAGAGAAGGTGTTATTTCAATGGCAGATTAAGTAACCCTGGTGAAAATAACTTTGAACGATGACTTGCTGTAATTAATTTTCTACAACTGGAATTAATGATTACTATGATATGGAATTTGATTATTCAACTTAATCCAATAATTATTATTTATCATATGAAATTGGATTATTATACTTAGTTCCTTCAACCAGAGGACTTCATTTTTATATGTCATCTCCAGATGATTTTATTCAACTTAATAGATATTTAGGTGGGACAGCATCTCCAGAAGTAGACTGTATATATACAGTAGGCGCGGAAAGTGTTGATGCCATCTTAAAAAAAGAAAACATTCTTGTGGTTAGCAAGGAGAAACAAATAAATTAACACTCACCATTGAATTTAGTATTGACTGGCATTCCCCTTCATCTTTATTATCTTCTTAAGGCGTCTGGGGAGACTGATGGCGTAGTTTTGCTGAACAGACGGACTAAAACTGCTCCATAGCTGTTTGACTGCAGCCTCAAGTTTAGGCAAAGATGACGTGTCCATACTACGCAGCTGCCGCTTCATGTGCGCCCATAAATTCTCAATGGGATTGATATCTGAGCTGTTTCCGGGCCAATCTCAAATAACGGGAACCTCACAGTCTATTAGCCACTATTTCACTGACTTTACAACATGTGCAGGGGCAGAATCTTGCATAAATACTCTTACCTTGGTTTTATCAAAAAGAGTCACTTCAAACATCACATAAGAGCTCCAAATAATTGTTCTGGTTCACTTTTTCATTTGCAGGTAGAATTATCAACTCACCAACACCATAATATGTAAAGCAGCCCCAAGCCATGAGTGAGGCTGGGTATTTAACAAACTTGGAAGTGTACTTAGGATCCAGGGGGTCACTGCCTCATTTGCGGTACATTCATGATGAAGGGGTACCAGTGACAGTAAATGTTGACTCGTCACTCCAAAGCACAGTTTTCCATTGCTCCTCACTCCAGGCAAGATATTTCTTACAAAAATTTACTCTCTTTTTCTTCTGAAGTGCAGTTAGCAGTGGTTTTTTACGAGCACAAAAACTCCTGTAGCCCAGATCGTCATGCAACAGCTGCTGCACACTTCTGACAGACACATCTGCCAGCAACTGTGGGTTCTTTTCTTTTAAATCCCGTGCTGTTAGCCTTGGATCCTTGCTAACTTGCCTTGAGATCAGCTGACGGGTCCTGAAGGTTGTCTTACGAGGTCTCCCAGGCTTGGGAAGTGGAGTGGGAGGAATGGCCTCCCCACTGTCCTTGAACCGCTTCACCAGTCTCTGCACTGTCCTCAGTCTAACACCATCTGATTTGCAATAAATGGGAGTTTGTGGCCAGCTTTGTATAAAGTAATCACTTCCACACGTTTGTCCTTGCTTGTGGTTACTTTAGGCATGATGAGAATGTGGTAGGTAACCAAATAACTGTGTTATTTGAGTCAAAACATGCCCTCGTGGTGCATCACACACAGAGACAATCCTCCTCCTGTGGCTGCCCAAACATTACTGAGCCTGCTCCTGTGGTGCCAGACCTATCAAGCAGGGTTGCCAGCTCCCGTTGAAAAAGCGTCAGCTCATTTCGCATCACAGGGGAGGGTAGTATTGACCCTACTTCACTTAACGCGAAAAAGAATGACGTCGGCAAAAAA
>JAGKTI010005773.1:18411-43521 GCA_018397915.1 Birgus latro
TCCAATTCCTGCGTTGCCCCATGAGAAGCATGGAAGCCCGGGGCTAAGAAATTTGATCCTGACATTAAAGATGAGAGTGACCAGCCTCACTCATCCCTGAGTGGCATTACGTGAGCAATAACCCCAACCACCCCATGGATATAAACCTTCCCTGGCTCAATCCAATAGGAGCACTGTAATTACCCACTAAACTACCAGGTGCCATAATTTGGTTATATGGTTACCACCCAGCAAACTAAATGGTTTCCTGGTGTACAGGAAACCATTAGGCTTGTCACTCAGTGTAGAGTCACCCATATGCAGAAGGAAGAGGAAAGAATGAAGGAAAGAAAGACGAAAGAGGGAGTGTAAAGTCACCCGTAAGCTGAAGGATGAGGAAAGAATGAAGTAAAGAAAGACAGAAGAGGAAAGGAGGAATGGAGGGAGGAGAGGAAAGGGCAGACACCTGTGAGCAGCACTATATCGAGTGAGTGGATGATGAGCGACCCCACTTACCACACATATATACACATTCAGTACGCATTTCAAACATACAACAATAAACATAAACAGTGATTGGCAAAACAAGGAAGAGCAACTAAGGGAATTTTCTAGCCCACACAAATAAAGGACCAAATGATACATATAAGCATACAAATAAAAGTACTGTACAAATTATGCACAAGTAACAAATGGTGAAGTTGATGGTCAACTATGACAACTCAGTTGTACTAGTGATAACTTTGTCACTGTTATTTACAAGAAATTACATGCACAGGCTACAGAAGAGCCATATAGGAACCTTCACATCTAAAACTAAAATATTGCATTATTTAACACCCATCAGTTTCATTATAAAATTTGACATGTAAAACTTGCATCATTGGGTTATGTCCACTACATACACTCAGCTCCACAAACAAGCACTAGGTAAACACATATAACAGTACATCAAAGGATGCATCTAACCTACAGTAGTAACAATCCCATACTCTTAAAAGCATTATTGCATCCTTAGCCTGTCTTCCAAAATACACTATTATGATTAGGTGGTGATGATGATGATGAAACACTGCAACACATCCCTACTGTATATTCATCTTTTCGTCAATATGAAGGGACACTCAGCTGAGGGCAGCAAGTAGGTCATACCTGTGGTGGGAATGTTAAGCTGGGTTTGCAAATGGAGAAAAAAAAAAAAGGTAAAGACATATTGCAACTAACAACTACAGTATAAATAAACTACTATGTATTTCTTGTTGGCGTCTCTATCAACTTAAGGTAAGTTACTATGTTTTACAATTAGCATCAGTGTTACTACACCACATTATCATATAAACAAAAATACAGTACTACACTACATGTTTAAGTCCAAAGCAAGCTTTCTAAAGTGCTTAATACAACAGTACTTTAAATAACAGTTCCATGAATTGTACAAAAATATATTTCTGTCCGTGGGACAATTATTAAACTCTCACAAGACTATATGAGGCCCTCTGTGGAGTATGGTACACAACCACCAATTTTTAAAAGTGTCAAAAACAAGACTATATGAGGCCCTCTGTGGAGTCTGATACACAAGCGCCATTTTTTAAAAGTGCCAAAAAAACACGGTCAAAGTTTTTTAACGTTTGACGAACGACAACACCAAAACTATGATAGCTGGGATGATGCTGTTTGCAGCATTTTAAAGCTTAATGTGAAGAAACCATAATTTTTTATATCTCTCCCGTTAATTTGAAAAAAAAATTAGACCACGGTTTTACATTGTATGCAACTGTGTGATCTTCGCACAGCAATAACGCATAAACTAGTACCGTAGATCTACAGCTAGAGGGTTCCTCTATGTTTTAACATGATGATGAATGTCACTAGACTGTTTGCAAAATGTTATGCAAAGTTATCATCAATAAGAATAATTTTCACAAAATTTTGGAAAGAATATTCATAACTGCCATTTTATTTGCATACCTGGTACTTGTTGTACTGTGTGATCTGTGAACAACAGACATTCCTTTGTCTATGAAAACAGTTTGCACAACCACAACAACATGGTTTTGCATAATTTGATGGTGTGTTACAGTATTTTACAAGATGTAGGTGTAAGCATAACCTGGTAATCATTACATGAAAGGTTCCTATACCATGGGATTTCCCTGGATGGAGACTGCAATATTAATGCAATAAAAACAAAAGAACATAATAATGAGGAGAGTAATGTAAATACTGTACAACTCAAAAACACTGTTGCAATAAAATAAAATAAAAATGCTGCAATAAAAAGAATAACCTTCTTGACAGAGTTAACAAATAATAAAGAATAGAAATCCATAGACAATAACACAGGAAAAAACAATAATAATGGTAAGTATTGTAATGGTTATTCTTTTTGCTGGTAAGACAAGGTCAACACATATACTGTCTCTTGCAATGGTGTTCTGTAAGATACTGGTCCATTATCCATTCCATTATCAGTACTGTACTCCAAATATTTTGTTTTATTCTTCGAATAAAAAAAATTAGCCACAATGTTTTCACTTGTGGATGGCTAGGCCTCCACATCATCCACATGGTCACTATCATTCGACATAGTGTTGTTACTTGGCACCACAAAATTTTGCAAAATATCAATGAAATCACAGGGAAGTTCTGTAAACATGTATGCTCTTAGTGACATACACAGACTGGGGACAGACCAGAAGCTACTATTATCAGCATGCATACTGGCTGTGCACAATACCACATACGTGTGTCCTGGGCACTTGGTAACCAAACCCCGTGCATGTTTCAAGGACACGTCGCATCTGTGCAATACTGACGTTTGAGTATTATACTCTTCCAGTATTTTTTCCAAGTGCAGGTTGAGCACACTATGGTCGAAAATTATGTTTGTTTTCATGACTTTCCAACCTTGCGGTCAGTGGTGTTCCATAACATCCACCACCTCCACATAAAAGTATATACTTTGAGGGACTATGGGATGGCATTATCTTGATTTTTAGGGGGATGGCGTTATGAATCATAATCATACTCAACGCAGGGCCTCATATATGGGTTCTGATAAACAAATAACACAACTTTGATTACCAGCCCTGTGAGTTGAAAGTGTCGTTGCAAGTGTTGTTAAAAAAATCTTACGAACTGAGATATTTCAGGCTTAACATACAGTTTGTAACACTTGTTCCTTAAACTTATTTTAATATACATGTACTTGCATACTGCTTCGCACAAGAGCATCTTACAACCAAACGTAAAAAGAGATTTTGCCACTAAGATATTGCACATTAATATTAGGTACTGCTATCACCAACAAATACATTAGAAAAGTAGACAGAACAATATCATCTGTCAATGCATTTATAAATAATGTCTTACAACACACAACACTGGAAAGGAAGGCCATGTATGGTGTCTATGAAGGAGGTCAAACGGTACATTAGCAAGAGTGCAGAAAGTACAAAAAGTAACTAGGAGTGAAAGAGGTATATACAGACAGTACAGTTGGCTGGAGGTGATGTTGTCATGGCCATTCTTTCATGAGGGGTTAGAAAGGATGATGACAACAATGATGATGACTATGATGATGATGATGATTACGATAACATTCAAAATGCAATATACTTACACATACCACTCAAACAAGAGGTATACATACAATCACAAATTTACTTACACCCCTAATCATCACAACATATTTCCTTTCAACCATCAACTGGAAACTTGAACACATGGCTGAGGGGAAGGTATTAATAATTTCCAAGGCAAAGGTATTAATGTTCATCTTCATCATCATCCAAACCTCCTTTCCCACCCTAGGGCAGGATGAGGAGCAGCAACGTCCAGACAGCCAAAGACTGCCCAATTCAATTGGCCATGCTTCCATTTTAGTGGTAGGTGGTGGCGACCATCATCCACTCACATGATGTAGTGCTGCCTACTTCTTCCTTAGCCTTTATCATTCTTTTTCCATGCCTGTCCTCCTCTCTTCCTATTTCTCCCATCTTTCCAGTCACTTCTTACTGCTTTTCTTTCCTTTACAGGTGGCTTTACATTGAGTGACAAGCCAAATGGTTTCCTGTAAGCCAAGAAACCATTTACAACGCTAGGTAGTAACCATATAACCAAACCATATGTGCTCCCTACGTGTCAACAAGTGGGTTGGTGGAGGATTAATGCCCCTCCCCGTAAAATAAATAACTCAAAGTCAAATGGCCACCCCTTACAGGATTATGGTGTCTCGCAATAGATAGATAGATGCTTCCATTTACTCATCATTCAAGCTCTTGAAATCCTGGCTTCATCTGATAGGCCAAAAAAATTTCATCACGTTCTGTAGTGTAGGAAACTAGGCAAACCACACTCACCGGCCTCACAACGTGAACTGCCAAGGTTCCCGGTTGCATACCACAGGAACCTTCCGATGACGTCATCACTCGTGACTTAGCAGGTGTGTGCGTGTGCACACACACTAACACTCTCGTCCTCTCTTCTTAATTTGACAGAAGATTCCAAGGACGAAGCTGGATGGTCTACTTGCATCTGATACAAACTATGTATCCAATACATAGACTTTTGTGTGAGTACCATCAACACCCGATACGCACTATGTATCCAATACATACTATCTATCTATCTATCTATTGCCAGACGCCTCAATCCCACACGGGGTGGCCACAAACAAATCGCCTCCATGTCACTCTGTCCCCTGCCATTTCACTACCACGCTCCCAACTCACACCCCCCTCCCTCATATACCTCTCCACTCCATCCCTCCATCTCATCCTCGGCCTCCCCCTCCCTATCAAGACCCAGTCTGTGGCCACATACAGATATGTGATGTCTCCTGAAGTATTATAAACTTTCTAGTCTCGGCTGACTGCTGCACGCAGCCGCTCGGTCGAAGCACCTTTCTTGGTGAGACAATCAGCCAGTTGTTGTGATGTATCCACCCAGGATACCTCATCAATCTCCCCCCGCTCCAACATGTCCCGCAACACAGCAATATCAATGCGCAATCTCCTGTCTTCTACGCTCCTACAGGAGTAAAGGGCGTCCACCAGACTCTTGTTGTCGACGAAACACTTTATTTTGATCTTTCCACATCCAGAAACCTCACGCAATATGTTGGAGAGATATACAGCAGTTTCAGAACATTCAAGCAGCGCCAATGCCTCAGCAGATAAGGTAGATTTGATGACCCTCCTGATCTTTCTTGTCTGCCAGAATATAGGACATCTTGCCTCATTAGCATCTCGTAGGAAGATCACAAAACTTCCCTGAGATCCATTGCCTACAAGGTTGGCAAATGAGGTATCCGAAAAGCACTCTATATGACAGTCCTCGATCGGCCCCATTCTTGGAATGTATAGCTTCATGTTGTCAGTCTTCACCCTTGAGATCACCTTATTGAGTCTAAGCAAATCCGCTACGGTAGCTCGGTTGCTAGTCACACTCAACTCACACACATCAAAGGCAATATCTGGCCGAGTGTATGTGGCAATCCAACTGAGTTGCCCAATTAATGCTCGGTACTCCATTTTCTCAGACTCGGACAGCTCCCCTGATTTTACTGCTGCACAATGTTTACTCAGCGTGACTGGTTTCAAGGATGAAGCACACTGGAATTGGTCGAGCGTTATGCTGCCATCGATGTTGGAGATGACATTGAGACCAACGTATTTGAAAGCTTTTGATTCTGAACTGCCGATGAGGAATATTTGATTCAAACGATTTATCACTTGCTGTTCGAACTCATGTGTACCAGCCCAAAGGAAGTTGTCGATGTAGATGCATACAATGCCTTCGACTTTGCAACCATTGCTCCAAGAGTACAGCGCTGAATCCAGTGATGACACTTTAGCTCCAAGACTCAACAACTGATCTTTTACGTGCAGATACCAATGCCTAGCAGCATCACAAAGGCCGTAAACAGTTTTCTTTAGTCTCCATAACTTACCATTTGCATATTCAGGCGGAGGACACAAATGAACAACTCTCTCAATGTCGTTACCTTGCAGGTAGGCAGCTTTCACGTCCATAGTGTGGCAATCCCACTGGTTGGTGGAGGCCAAAGAAAGTGCCAAACGCACTCCTTCCTTTGAACAAGTAGGTGAGTCTTTTCGGAGATCCACTGTGTCTTCCTCAAATCCTCTGGTGACTAAGCGGGCCTTAACAATAGGCTTTCCATTTTTCAGTTTTTCTGTCACAACCCATCGAACCGTTATGGCACCTTGCCCAACATCATCTACTTCCTCATACACATCATTATTCTGCCAATTTGTAATTTCATTTTCCTTAGCGTATAATACAGCCTCAGAGTTGAAAAGAACAAGCATTTCTGCGTCATCATCAACCACTTCCCATTTGCTAAGATCCTTCTCCAAATCTATCCAATCAATGCTGCTGTCAGAGTCCCTCTTCAAATTATTGCAGTGTTTGTACTTTCCAGTGGCTTTACCAGCCCGACTTATAATCCTTCCAGACACCAACTCTCCACTTTCTGAATGTATTCCCTTTATACGTTGACCAACAGAAACTTTGGGAAGCTGATTAATCGGAACAGAAACTGTGGGAGGCTCATCAATTGGGACCACACCATCTTCTGACTCATCATCTGGTGGATAGTCATTCAACACTTGCGTAGGATCGTCTTTAGGCTTTTCCTGGACAACATTGTTCTTCTCATCACTGCTGACACCACTTTCAACTGTAGTATCTTGCTCTGGCGCTCGCGCTAGACGACATACGTGCACTCGCACGTATACACCGCCGTGTCTCACCAGAATTTGTTTCCCATCTCTTCCTATTACAATTCCGGGACCATGCCACTCATGACTGTCATTTCTTTTGTAGAAGACTTCATCTCCATTTCGGATGTCGTTTAGGTCACTTGAACGTACGTTGTGCCGCAGAGCCCTAGCCAAGCGTTCATCTGATTAGGTCTTTATAAACTCTTGTCTAGCTAAATGAAGAGCGTTCAAGTTGTCTCTCACAATTTTTGATGGTGATGAAGGTTCCAAGGCTGGAGGATCATTTGCGTAAACATTAGGCAGACCAGGGTTTTGACCAAAAACAAGTTGGTTAGGAGAAAAGCCTGAGTAGTTGGTGAGAGCATTTCTTGCCGATACTGCCCATGCCAAGGCCACATCCAATTCACACTGGTTATCAGCCATTATCTTCCTAACAATGTCACCAATGACTGCATTTTGACGCTCACATATTCCGTTGCTCCAAGGACTCTCTGCAGACGTTGTCATGATCTTGATATTGAAGGCCTCTCCCAATGCTCGCATTTCCGCATTGTTGAATTCACAGTCATTGTCTGTAAGAATTTTTCTAGGTGCGCCAAACACAACAATCCAGCTCTGACATATTCCTTTGATAATAGTGGGCGCACACTTATCCGCGATTACTATCGCATTACAATACCTGGTTGCCAAATCAACAAGGACTAAGTAATAATGCCTTCCCCAAGCTTTTAAATCCATGGCTATGGCTTCGTTAAACTTAGATGCCATGGGCAAACTGACTACGGGTCGGGGCTTGGCTTTCTTAAATCTGCAACAGACTGTACAAGCATCAGATACAGCCTTGATAACCCATTCCAGTTTTGAACTTTTAATTCCCACATCTGTGATCAGTTTAATTAGTTTTGCCGATGTTGGGTGTCCAAATTGCCTGTGAAGCTTCAAAGCGGTTTTTTCTACATCACCCCCACGAGATGCCAACATGATTGTTTCACAAAATTCACGATCTAGTCATAAGGAAATTGGAAATACTGTAAGTAATGGCCTGAAGATGAGGACTTTAAATCAATGATAGTTCCACAAATTTTGACCTTGTCAGTTCCAAGGTTAATCAACATTTTTGCTTTTTTCATGGAACGTCTACTCAACAGCAAGAGAATATTGGAGTCCACAACATCAGTCACGATGGTAGCACCCATGTTTCCCAATGTAGCAGGGCAGAGTAACACGTTTGAGGGAAGAAACTGTGACACCACCAGCAAAAGTAAACTTTGAGGATGACGCTTCTTCTCTTACAGCATCACGTTCGTAATCAGTGAGCTCACTTAGATAGCAATTGATCCATTCAACTCCACATACAGTTGTAGAACACCCTGTGTCTAGAAGAGCACATCCCTTAGATTCTTCTACTAGAGTCTGTGACTTACCTCTACTTGCACTGTTTCAGAATTCTCTTCTCGACTGCCGTCGTTTTCGTATGCATCCGGACAGTTACGTGCCCAATGAAATCTAGAATCACATACGAAACACCTCAATACCTTTCCGTCAGACCCAAGTGGGTTCTGCCTCCTGCCGGTGGATGAGCGTTGGGGAATTCTAGCAGATACGGTTGAACATCGGCCACTACCCCGACATCGATCACGTATTGCACCACCCCGCAACATTCTCCATCCTCGTCGAGTACCTCTAGCATAAAGCGTTTCCTCACCCTCAACTTAGTCACTCCAAAATACTGGTTTGTCTTTCACCTCCCGGGCGGACACCGATGCCTCGTTCTGCCTGCCAATTTCACCAGCAAAAATACGATTCAGGGTAGATTTCATATTTTCGTATGTCACCTCAGTTATCGCGGACATCACTAGTTGTCGCTCACTGTCTGAAAGTTTGCATGCAGCTAAGAGCATAAAAGCCATCACAGAATTTGGCAGTTCCATGTCCTACTTTGTAAATTTGAAATAAACATGCTTAAATTCTGTCACGAACTCCCGAATGTTCATATCACTGGCTCTTCTGAAGTTGTACAGCTCATAAAAAGATGCAAACTGTCGACGTCCTTTGTCCACGAGAAATAAACCGTCTAATTTTTTCAGCAGGGTCTGAACACCATCCTTCTGCTTCAGAACATCTGTATCAATCTGCGAAGACGCCACCCTCGCTCTTCCAGACAGTGACAGGTGAATAGCTAAGGCTTGTTTTTCTTTTGCTAGGTCCATTAGTTCGCACCAAATGCCAATGTCTTTTTCCCAGCTCTCATATGCAGAATCATTTTCAAGTTTTGGAGGCCACTTGGTCGAACACAACGCCATTCTTCTACTACGCTCTGCTACCAGTAAACTAGGCAAACCAAATTCACCGGCCTCACAACATGAACTGCCAAGGTTCCCGGTTGCATACCACAGGAACCTTCCGATGACGTCATCACTCGTGACTTAGCAGGTGTGTGTGTGCACACACACACTAACATGTAGCTTTACATATAACTGTCTGATAGAGCCAATCCAAACACTGTGACATTAAAAAGGGGTGTCAAATCCCTGGTCATGCACTTTTCCTCACAAAATTCATCCAGCCAGCTCAATCTCTTGTCAATCCCTTAGCCTCACCAACTTCCATACTTCTCTTCCTCACACACTCATCCACCATATCCCTCCACCTTCTTCTTGGCCTACCTTGCCTCCTCCCTCCTTCAAACTCACTCAGATATACCTTTTTCACCAATCTATTGTCATCCATTCTCTTCACCTGACCATACCATCTCAGCACACTCTCTTCGATTCTGGTGTAAACAGACTTCCTCATTCCACATCTTTCGTGAATCACATTACAGTACTGTATTCTGTATCCTATCCACTCTCTGTACTCAGCATACATTCCTCAGCAGTCCCATTTCCACTGCTCTTACTCTTGACTTTTCATTTTCATGCCACACCATAGTCTCACCTCCATATGTTAAAGTTGGCACTAACACTCCTTCGTTTAAGCCTTGTGCAGCGGCAACACTCAAGCCTCTGTTTCTTATCAAGGCCTTCATAGCACCTGCAATTTTCCTTCCTTGCATCACTCTACTTTCCACTTCTTTTGCTCATTTTCCTCTCCTTTCTGTCACTGTACCCAGGTATTTGAACTCCTCTCTCCATTCACTGTAACATCACACTGGAAGTCACCTTCACTCTCAATAACCATCACTTTACCCTTTTCTACATTTACTCTCAAGGCATGACTTCTACACTAGTCTACCAAGCTCTTGTCTGGTATTTGCAAGTGACACTGCATCATCAACATACAACAAATTTGAGATAGTACATCCATCACCATTCATTACCAATGCCACCCTCTCTCCAATACTTGTGTTTTTACTTCTCTGTTTTTACTTCTCATCACCCCATCCATAAATATATTTAACAACCATGGAAACATCACACAACCTTGTCGCACACCCACACTGATCGTGAACCATTCAGTTAGATGCCCATGTACCCTCACACATGCCTCACTGCCATCATAAAAACTCCTGATGGCACCTAGCAGCTTACCATCTACACCGTACTTGTGCAAAATCTTCCACAATCCTTCTCAGTCTTCTTTGTTGTGTGGTTTTTCCAGATCCATAAATGCCATGAACACCTTATAGTCCCTCTCACAAACCTTCTCCACTATCTGTCTCATTACAAATATTTCACCCACATATCCTCTGTCACTCCTAAAGCCATCCTGTTCATCACTCACTAGGACTTCTGATATCTCTCTTACTTTCTCTATAATAGTTCTTCCATATACTTTCCCTACAACACTCGGTAGACTCACATCACGATAATTCTTGCACTCACCTTTATTTTTGTACAGGGGTACAATCACTGCCTTTTTCCATTCTACTGGCACAGTTTCACTCATCCATGTCTTTTTACATACTGTATCACTAATAAACAATTCATTTCACTCTCTCCAGTACACTTAAACATCTCTGCATAATGTTCTCCATACGTCGTTATAAGCAAGAATGAATACAGTTCTTGCAGAGCCTGCAAGAACTGTTTTCATTCTTGTTTATAACGATGTAGGGAGATCATTATGCAGAGATGATTAAGAGTAGTGGAGAGAGTTCCTACAGAGCCAATAAGAAAAAAATCCATCAGAAAGGTCACCATGCATTCAGACCCATCACTGCTGACCAAGTACTGTGTAACTAAGGGATTCATTTTGACAAAGCCATAAGTAAATGTGCTTATGAGGTTGTTCAAGAGCCATGTATACATCAAACATAAAAAATTTACCACACAAAGAATACAAAAAAGTCCAGTGACCTGTGGCTACAAAAAAGAACTGTGACAGTTTGCAAAGATAATGTCTGGAACAAGAACTAAATAAGCAAGGGCACGACAAGCCAGGGTCCAGGGGGCTGGGACTACCACACATAGTCCCAGGTTGGGATGCAGGTAGGTCTGAGCAGGCCTGGAGGGAACCTAATGGGCCTGGAGCAACTGGATTTACCTACTTCCTGGTAATGTCACTAAATATGAAATACAGACTTGAATTTTACATAAAAGTGAAAGTTAAAATATTCCTCACAGAAGACATGTGACCTGACCCAGTTACTGAAGAAAGCAGATCATTCATCATCTAATCCTGTGTTACCTCATGAGGAGCATAGAAGCCCGGGGCAAGGGAAGTTGGTCCCGACAAGCCAGCCTCACTTATCCCTGAGTGGCATTACGTAGGCAATAAACCCCAACCACCCCTTGGACATAAACCTGCACGGGCTCAATCTGATTGGAGCACCATAATTACCCACTAAATCACCGTGTGCCATAATTTGGTCATATAATTACCACCCAGAACAGTAAATGGTTTCCTGGTGTACAGGAAACCATTTACTGTTCTGGGTGGTAATTTACTGTCACTCAGCGCAGAGTCACCCACACACAGAAGGAAGAGGAAAGAATGAAGGAAAGAATGACAAAAAGGATGAAAGGAAAGAAGGAAGGAAGAGAGGAAAGGGTAGTCACCTGAGAGCAGCACTACATCAAGTGAGTGGATGGATGCATTGTGCAATTTACAGTAGATTCAATATGCTACATACATGAAAGCATGTAACTACATTCCTCATGGAAAACATGTGACCTAATTCAGTTATTCAAGAAAGTTGATGCTGTGCATAAATTATGGTAGATTACATATTTGTATACATGAAAGCATTTAACCAAGACTACTACTCTGTTAATAAAAAAAAAAAAAAAAAAGCCCAGCAAATAACGTACACACAATAAAAAGTAATCTTCCCACTATCCAACGTAATAGAGCCAAAGGCATGTCCAGAAAGTGGTCTTGTCCGGATAGTGACCCTGAAGCTCCAGCACCAGTCATTCCTGACCCTAACCTAACCTAACCTAACCTAAATCAGAAAACCACCTACCTAACTCCCTACCGGACATACATAGCACTTATTTAGGACCCCATTCACATAAATAATGGACACAAAGTATGAATTAATTGAATTTTAACCAAAAAATGATGATTTTGAGGTGAGTAAGTCAGAGGTGTTCACCACTTGGCAGCATAGTGTAAGTAAGAATCGGACATGGCAGTCACTAAGAAAATCACCCTTTCTCACATTTTATGCACTAAAATATGGGATACAAAGGATGAAATAAATAAACTGTTACCAGAAAATGATGGTTTAGAGGTGAGTATGGCAAAGATGTTAACCAGTTGACTACATAGTGAATGTAATTAAGAGACATGATTATCACTGAGAAAATCACCTTCTTCATAGCCTATGCACTCGAATATGGGACACAAAACATGAAGTAAATAAAATGTAACCAGAAAAATTATGATTTAGAGGTGAGTAGGGCAAATATGTTCATCAGCTGATAGCTTAGTGAATGTATGTAAGAGATGTGGTAATCACTATGAAAATCACCTTTTTCACAGCCTATGCACTCAAATATGGGACACAAAGCATGAAGTAAATAAAATGTAACCAGCAAATGAGGATATAGAAGTGATTATGGAAAATATTTGGCAGTTGACAGTGTACTTACATGTCCGTGGTGGTTGTTAACGAATATTACTCCCACCTCTAAGGCCTTTAAAGTGGTCATAAATGCTCTTGCAGCATGTACAGTAATCCAGCGTTTAACTGCACTTAATCCTTAGCACTGTGAATTATGATTGTTTAAACAAAAATGAACAATACCGCAAACGATCCCAATGACTGTTTACTCTTCATGGGAGTTGAGAGATAACTGGCGGAAGGGGTGAGCGCGGGAAGGGATCTTAAATACAGCTGGTCGGTGCGCGCAGGAAATTCAAACTGACGAGTCAAAAAATATATATATATTTTTTCGTTTTTTTTGCAATTTGGGGGTAATTTTGGGTTTTGAACATGAGCCTACGATGTCCGGACAGTGAGGTAACCGGATATTGGTCGTCCGGAAAGTAGAGAGATTACTGTATTCCTTTGGGGGGTAATCATAATATAACCAAATGACACCTGGGGGTCTAATGGTCAAGGCACTCTAACCAGATGGGGTATGTAAGGGTTTACATCAATGGGTAGGCTGGGATTTCCTGTTCATATAATACTACTTAAGGCAAGTGAGGCTGGTCACTCTCATCTTATACATCAGGAGTGAGCAGCTTAGCCCCAGGCCCCAGTGCTCCTGATGGAGCAAAAAAGGTGGCATGATAGGATAGAACAGTATAAAAATATATGGCACTAAGCACTGGAAAATAATATACTGTATTAACATGCCCCAATGAAGGATGCACCACACACAAACTTAACAGCAGTGAATAAAGGTTGCAGGCCATAGCTGCCTGGCAGGCATCCAAGCAGAAAAGTATCCTAAAATCCTAGTACTTAGCACAAACAAAACTTAAAACCCCAAAACCAAACCCAGAAGGAGTGTGGCTTATGCACCATAGAGGGCAGAATATTACTATGAAAACATGGAAGAAGTGAAATATATAACTGACAAGACTGCCACACAGACATGGATGTACACACAATTAACATACATCACTGAAATTTGAATCAGGAGCCAGGTCAGTAGGGATATGTAAATACATGCTGAACATGTTTTCCCCACCAAATTACCTCATTTATACTACACAGTGGTACATTGGTAGAGTGTACGTCTCGCACACTGGTGGATGCGGGTTCGCCTCCCGCCAGAGTTGTAAAAACTTTGGGATGCGTTCACAGAGCCACTTACAGCTTTGACGGACACAAGGGGTGCTGTGGTTGAACCAGTGTCGCATACTAGTATGTTTGCACCCAGTTGGCTTAGGCCGGCCGATTACACTTGGTTAACAGACTATATACACAGCCAAAGCCACTCCAACACAACAATCACACTTACAAGCACTTCTCACCCTACATACAATCTCTGCACAGCACCATATGTTGGTGGAGTGGAGATACAGATTGATAAATAGATTCAACACTTTAATGACCTCAAGGGAAGACAAGTTCTATTCCAAAGGTGCAACAGAGTTACATATTTCTTTCCTACACTTTTCTTACTCTTGTTATACACACATGCATGCATGCACACACACACACACACAAACACACACACACACACACATGCAAACTGAGGATTTGAATTTCATTGGACAGTCTTCAATGCTCCTCCACATAAGGCCCAACCAATATATGTTGTAAACACTTTCACTAATCTCATTATACCAGTCTCAAGTATTTTATCCCTAGAAAATTAAAACAGATAGAAAAATGCTCTAGTCTGCACAGTAAGTGGTGAAAATTCTGTTGGTGAGTGTGAGAACTAATGGACCTTGGTAACAGATTTCCTATCCTATGCTTAAAATCATATAAAAAATAAATAATAATATAAATTAATCAAATATCGGATAAATATTCATCAGCAAATGCATCTAAAATATTCTCTGTGCCCATCTTCAGGCCAGGCTTTAGGAAAAAGAGAATAAATTCTACTGCAGTTAATAAGAAATGTGGACATATGTCAACCTCTTCACTATGACAATGACTTAAAACAATTTCTTCTTGGTACCTTCAGATTACATTTTACCATACAGTATTTGGCGAGGGCCTATCATATAGAAAAGGCCTTCCTCAACTAAACATCTGGAAATTACAAGAATAAGGCAAAGTAAGGTAAAGCAGATATCCTTGGGATGAAGGAGTTGAAGTCAGGAAAAACACAGGTAAAGCAGATATCCTTGGGATGAAAGAGTTGAGGTCAGGAAAAACACTTTTCTAGCTGTTCCAAAGGGTTATCTCGTGTTTCTCAAAAATGCCAGTTCTTAAAAAACAAAAAAGCAAAAAATGCTGGTACTCCTGCATACAATGTGAATTGAAGCTTACACCCTCCAGTATGATAGCTTTTAATGGTTTATTTCTGCTTCTGTAAGAAAATATTATCAGACTTAGCTAGGGAAGGCCTCGAACTGATGAGGTTAAAAACACTTCATTAACCCCTTGAGTTATGATTCCCCCCCCTAAGATATTCAGCTTAGTTGGGGATGATTTCCTGATGTGAAGAAGGTTTAAAAGCACTATTTAACTCTTTCTTTATAAAAATGTCTTGTTTTGCTACTGCTCCTTCAGGACACTATCTGTCCTTCAGTCTAACTACAACCAGTCTATATTACTCAGCTTAGGAAAGGATTCATAGTGAGTGTTAATAATTAAAAGCTTAACATACCATGCACTAGTTCTTAAGCTGTATTTCCCTCTGACTGAGATTTCAACAGAAGATAAATAAGCAATGGAGTAAATCCTCATTGATCACTATTCTGAAAATGTTTTCTTAAAAGGTACCACGTTAGGTTAAAACTACTGTGAATGAGTTATGATTTGGCAGGAAAGATTATCCAAGGCAGCAAACACAAAAAAATGTACCTGATGATGTGACTGGCCGTATGAATTACATGATAAATAAGCAAGATTGAGAAATAAGTCATATACTGAGATGAATGCTAGTGTGAACTGTATTAATCCTGAGTCTACAGTATATTGCACTTCCTGACTACTACATAATGGACAATGGTGTGTTACAAAAAAAAAAAGTTTCAATGCTGATTAATGGGATTATAATTAAAAATGTATACAGGGAAAGTGCATTATCCAAGAAATTAGAAAAGTTTTATTGTGGTTGGTGGGGGCACATCCACTCATTTGATGTAGTGCTGCTCTCAGGTGTCTGCCCTTTCCTCTCCTCCATCCTTCTTTCCTTCCTTCCTCTTCTGTCTTTATTTCCCTCATTCTTTCCTCGTCCTTCTGCCTATGGGTGACTTTACACTCACTCCTCTGTCTTACTTTCCTTCATTCTTTCCTCTTCATTCTGCCTGTGGGTGACTCTACACTGAGTGACAAGCCAATGGTTTCCTGTACACCAGGAAACCATTCACTACGCTGGGCGGTAACCTTATAACCAAATTTTGGCGCCTGGTGGTTTACTGGGTAATTACGGCACTCCAATCGGACTGAGCCAGTGAAGGTTTATATCCAAGGGATGGTTGGGGTTTATTGCTCACGTAATACCACTCAGGGATGAGTGAGGCTGGCTACTCTCATCGTAAATGTCAGAACCAACTAGCCTTGCCCCAGGCTCCTACGCTTCTCTGTGGGGCAATATAGGATTGGATGATGGATGGATGGATGGTATGGATGTCTAAATTGGGAGTGTGTCGTCCTGTCTCGGCTACCCCCCTTTTTGGGGGGAAGCAGCCTAGGTATATAGATAGAGAGATAGACAAACTACATCCAAATTGTTTCTTAACAAGATGTAGCCTATCTTGTATTTCTAACATTTAGGCTATGTTACATTTTGCACTTTAACCCTTTGGTATTTATGGGTGTGGTGCAAATTTCATGCACTCATTACCATTTGATGCAGGTTGCATCTGTGCACATTTCAACTGCTTGTTACCATTCAGCGTCGGTTGCATCGAATGAAATGGCCCCTGTTTTTTTGGTTATGGAATGATTTTGCGTCCATTTCTAGGTGACAACAAAGCACTCTCGGGATATCCCATCGCCATGCTCAACCCACTCCGCATCCAGCATCGCCCCACTGCCCCAGTCAGTGTGCTACAAGCCTTGCTCAAGCGTAAGATAATTTCCTTTTGTGTTCCGTAAAATCAGCCCTAATTGACGTACAGTAATTCTTTATACACCAAAATGTAGCCAAATAAATTCCTTATAACCTTTTCTCAGTAACATTTACCATAAAAATTATATTTCTCTGAGAAAAAGCTTTGAAATACTGAAGTAAAAAAAAAAGTTAAGGTATAATTTACATTCGGCTGATCTTTTTTACAACACCATAAGCATGTACATTTATTAAGGATTAAAGAGAAACAAAATAAGGGTGTGAGGATAAATTGTTTACGAACTACAGAGTGTGCGGGAACAGCGCGGTGACAGGGGGTGATCTCTCAATGTGTGGTCTTGGGCACCGAGGCCCACCTCCCGAGTATTCACGGTAGGACGCAACCTGCATTGAATGGTAACGTAAGGGTTAATCTGTAGTCTTGCAGAAGCTAATACAAGATTACTGAAACAGGATATAACTACAGCAAAGTAATTCCAAGCTCTTCATCCTATGAGTCAGCATGTAAGGATTAAGAAAGTACATGAACACTGAGCAAAGTGCCAATAGCTTCCCCTCCTTCCTCTGTCCCTAGGCATAAAGAATGGGATGCTACTGAAACTGATATGAAGGGAGAGGATAAGGAACAACTACCTTGGAAAGAGAACAGTATTGGAACTGGGTATCTGGTTATAGTGTGAGACATTCCATTTCTTGGTGGAGGGTAAAAAAAATCACTGAAAACCAGAAGTATTTCCAGTAAATAAAGCATCCAAATACTAAGAATTTTGCAATGCAGGTACTAGTAGTAAATGAAACATAAGAAAATTTTCCTTCATATCTGCAAATGGAAGAAAAAAAATTATGATATGGCATTCCAAACAGTAAGTACCAAATAATATCACAAAATCATTTTGAGATGTATTTCACACGACTTACTGTACCAACCTGGCCAAGATGACAAAAGCCATATTGATTATGTGAAAATCCATCATACCAAACCATTCAGATACTTTTTCTTTGCAATGTGCACTTCTTCAACAAACCGAAGGAGCTTTCCAAAATACATGCTATGGTGCATCTCCTTCCACAAAATAAGGGCACAGAGTTGTAAGGCCATATTCTTGCAGACTTGGGGAGCTTTCTAGCATCTCTTCCATGTACTCTCATTTATGTTATTTACATCAATTCAACATCAGCCACTGATTCAAAAATACACATGAGAATATTACAATACCAGATGCCTTTCGAGGGCCATAGGAGGACCCAAGGCTAGGGTACCATACTTGCCCATGACTTAACTGATCTGAATTATGGTAGTCTATCCTTGGACCCTCCTACACCTACATAAGGAATAATAAGGATTGACTGTTACCATTCTGTACTATATGCAGAAATATGATGATATGGGAGAGTTCAGCTGATGAGAATACAACCCCTACTGTCAACTCTGTCCCTTCATATCCATTAGGAAAAAAGGAGTTGTGTGGGCAGGCAGATGGTTTAAGCTGAGAAGGTTCACTCTTCTGGCTGGACATCATGAGGAGGAAGGTTGGGGTTGTATTGCACTTGTACTACATCACCTCCAACATTGATCAAGCACTGACCCTGTAAACAAAGCAACATCCACATTTACTTCACAGTACATTAAGTCTTCTGGTTAAGTTGCCCTTTTTGAAATCTTTTCTGCTTTTACAATTTTTTCTGCTTTTATTCCCTTCAGCACAAGGGCATCTTTTTCATCTTTTTTTGTTTCCTCCAGATGATTTTATTCAACTCTCACATTCAACAGGACAATGAATTCATCTCACCCCTCCAGTCTGAAAAATCCAACCTACTCTGAATAAAATAATCTGAAAATAGCAATAATTTGCCAATAATATATATCATCCAATTAGTGCTTGGCAAACACAAGAAAAAAGGGCTATCAAATTCCCACAGTTACTATTAATCCCACAACATTAGTTTCCCAAATATACTGTGCAAATTGTATAGAATAAATTGTGATAATTATTCTGAAACACATCCCTGATACATAATAAAAGTTCTTTGTAGTTCCTTTACAGCTCACCAGGCTTTAATAAAATACAGTTTGTATTGTTTTTAAGGTGTCTTCTTTAATGACTTGCTGAAAGACTTTGAAACTTAAAGATGCACTTCATCCTTTTTTCTTAGGAAGTAGAGAGCAGCACCAGTCAAACATGGCAGTACTTCTGAGGTGGATGGCGAGCTGATGACACGGAGAGCTGGATTTCTCATCTCAACAGCCCTTAGGACCAGCTTCTGACCATCCCCTTCTGCTGAACTTTTTCAGTGATTCAATAACACAGGGGATGAGATGGAGGGATGGAGTGGAGAGGTATATGAGAGAGGGGGGTGTGAGTTGGAAGCGTGGTAGTGAAATGGCAGGGGACAGAGTGACATGGAGGCGATTTGTTTGTGGCCACCCCGTGCGGGATTGAGGCGTTTGGCAATAGATAGATAGAATAACACAGGGAGTAGGCCACCATACTCTAGCATACATTTTCCTCCAACTATCTACACGAAACTACATGCACACTATACATCACACTACCACTCCAAAATTTGCAAAAATGGAACCTCAATACCAAGTCCCACAGTCCCCTGGGTGTTAAGGGGACATAAATTGCCCCTACCATCCACCCCTCTCCTGGTGATGACCAAGTGAGATGCATGGAACCATTGTCTGACTCACTGTCTATTCATTTCTGTATAATTCTTGATCCTTCCTTTAACTTTCTCACTGCTGGACACCACTTCTTTTCCTCTAAACCTCATCTTCACTGAGACTCAGCTGTCTGTGATGGTTGATAGCAAACAATACTCTGAATCCTCCTACTTTCTCTCTAGTCATTTCAAAGTTAAGGGGAGTTGCTTTGTGTATATACACAACAATATATCTTGCTCTCATGTTCCTGAACTTGAATCCTCTGAATTCTCCACACGTTGGCTTTGGCTGTCCTGTCATTCTCTGATTAAATTTATATGTGCTGTGTTACTTATCCCCTAATTCTACAGACTGAAAAATTCTAGTCTTTTTCTTCAAAGCTGAAACACATTCTGTTCAGCTTTTTTCCTCTTTCAAATCTCTGTTCTTGGTGATTTCAATGTTCACCACCATCCTTGGTTCTCCTCTCCATTCACTGATGCACTTGGCAAACAGGCCTACATCTTTTCTATCCTTAATGAGCTAGAGCAACCTGTACAGCACCCTACCTGTATCCCTTACCGCCTTGGAGAGAGTTCCAACATTTTTTATCCTTTTCTTACAATTAATCATTTCTCTCTGTTGGGCTTCTCTGATCACAACCTTATCACCTTAACCTGTCCCATCATTTCAGTACGGCCTGTGGACCCTCACAAGACATGAAGGCTGTGGCATTTGGGGACTGCTAATTAGGGGACCCTCGGGCAGTACTTTTTTTATTATCCTTGGAATGATTATTGCTTCCATGGCTAGCCATCTTAGTATGCCTCATGCATTACAAAGGCTATTCTCTTGGGCATGGATGCATACATTCCTTTCTTGTATTCTATGAGCAATGCAACAAAACCTTGGTTTTGTCACATTTGCTCTAATGCTGTCCACAACAAGGAGGTGGCCAGCAAAAAGGTACCAACACCAACTCAGTCCTGAATCTCATCTCTTTAATGTTTCACCCTGGAATCAAGCTAAGCCTCTTCTTCACTCTCCTTAGAATAATTTCACTTGCAGCTTTGAACTCTCCTGACTCAAATTCTTCCCATTCCTTCTGGTAGCTTGCCAAGAACCTTTCTCACAAATTTACTTCATCCACCTTCCCTCCACTTTTACTCTGATGACTCTGTAGCTGTTTCTTCCACTGAAAAACCAGAAACCTTTGCTCAGACTTTCCCTTCCAATTCCACCTTGTACAATTCCAGTGCTGTTCCTCCATTTTTTACCCGTTCTGACTTCCTCATGACAGACATTAAAATTTCTTCACTTGATATAATTTCTGAGTTCACTGGCCTCAACACTAACAAGGCGTACAGGCCTCATGTGGTCCCTCTTGTTGTTCTCAAGAACTGTGCATCTGTGCTTACACTCTGCCTGAGTAAACTTTTTTGCTTCTATCTGTCAACTTGCAGCATTCCTTTTTGCTGGAAATTTGCTGTCATTCTGCCTGTCCAGGAGAAGGGTGACCATTACCAGCCCTCCAATTATCACCCAATTTCTTTAACATCCTGTATTTCTAATGCTTTTGAATCTATTCTTAATAAACAAACAAAAATTTAACCCATCACAAGCTGACTGACATGGGAAACTTTATGCCACCCCAGTGCAAGCCAATTTTCATTTTATTTTTTGCTAGATGGGTTAAAAATGATGAGCAAACATGGAGAACAACCATAAACATAATCACACAAGTCATTTAGGTTGATTTTGAGGTCAATTCTCCCTGAACAGGTGACTGAAAACTTCGGAGGAACACTAGCAGACTTCACCACCAGCCGCTGCTGCCACAGTGTGAAAGGAGGAAGAAGCTCTGCATTTTCTTCATCGATAACTATGCTATTCGAGCCAAGGACACTCTTGTTGGGTATACTGATGATATAGGAAATGTCCCCAAGCATAGTTATGTATGCTGGCACATTATGACAAGCGAGTGAGTGAGTTGGATTGCCTATATAATGTTCGTAATACAGTAAGACCTCACTATAACGGGCTAATTGGGACCCAAGCCATTCCGAAAAATGTGAAATTCCGATAAAAGCGACATCCGGACTTTCCCCCGCTAATCCAGACTTTTTCCGATATATCAGACATTAGTCCAGATTGCACCAATGGTTTTTAAACTGTTTTCATCACCAGTGTAGTACTGTACTGTGTTATACCTTCACTACATTAATCAAATTGTATAATAATACTGTACTGTACACTGATAAACAAGTCTTTTACTTGTCTTATTGTGGAAAACATAGCTGAAGTGGTCAGGAAGTCTGGACTGCTTCTGGTTTTATCAGACTTTTTCCGATATATAGGAGTTTAGTCCGGTAGCTCCTCGAGTCCGATAAAAGCAAATTCCGGTCTATTGAAGTCCGTTATATTGAGGTTTTACTGTAGTTCTAATTCTACGTTTCTGAGGTAGAAAGTCTGTGCCCACACGTATTATATTGCACATTATATCTGTTTTCCATATAACTTATATTTCTTTTCACAGTCTATGCACTCTTGTTGTGTTTCTCACACAATCAACACACTACCGTTCCCTTTTCTCGCATGGCAATGTATTTGTGTCATGTCATTTCACTTACCAATTTTCTTTTACACTCACGTACTACCATTCTCTTTTCTTGCAAGGCCAGATATTCGCGCTGTGTCATTTCACTTACTATATTTTCTCGCACACACACACACACACACATGGGTCGTAGAGGGAGGGAGACGGAGCTGCTCCTGGATCGAGGGGAAATAATTGCAGAACTAGCAGCGAAAAGGAGATAGCCTATTGTGATTATGTGGTTGAATGATTGAGTGGTGGTCCCATCGGATATTAGTTTAAAAAACGCAAGTTTCGGCCCTAAAAATACAAGACAAAGTGAAAAAGAAAGTTTCCATATGGTTGTATCATGGCGGAGAGAGACGGAAGATTGTTTACAACTGACGAGGGGGAATTTGTGGGCTTCTTCGAGCTAAATGTAGGCAAAGGAAGTGATAAGCTGCAAGAAACAAGAGTAGCAGGAGTAGAGAAAATGGCGGAGAGGAATGTCTAGGAGTTGAAAAAGGTATGGGAAGTAATTAAGCAGCTGCAGGAATGGACCATAGAGCAAGAGAGAGAGATCAAAGTCCTACAGAATAGGCTGGAAAAAGTTAGCACACGTAGTGAGGAACAAGAAAAAGAAGTTACAGAATTAAAGGCGAATAACGAATCCGCATCAAATGAAATAAAACAGCTGAAGAGGGAGAATAAGAGGTTGGAAGAAGAAAGGGACAGAATAAAAAGTAAACTAGATGAATATGAATCAAAATCGAGGAGGCAAGATGAGCATATTCAGGAAATCAAGGAGCAACATAAGGGGTGGAAGAAAATACAGGAGGAAGGAAATGTAAATTTGAAGGAAATCATAGAACAACAAAGTAAGGAAAAAGTGGAGAAGGAAGTAGTTAGAGTACTAAGAAGTAGAGAATCTTTGGTCAGGGATGTAGCAGACAAGAAAAAATGTGTGATAATTTCAGGAATAAAAGAAAAACGAATGACAGTAAGATCTGAAAGAGAGAGGAACTGAGCAAGGCTAAAGAAATAATATCAGTGGTTATGGAAGGAAACAATGAAGCCCAAGAAGAGATTGAAGAAGTGTTTAAGTTAGGAAAGTACGAGGATGGTGGGGCAAGGCCCTTGAAAGTAAAGTTTAAGTCCCAAGTAACAGTGAATGAAATCATAAGTAGAACGTGGAAATTGTCAGAGAAAGAGGGGTTTAAAAATGTTTGGATTAGGAGAGATGCAAATGAAGAGGAAAGAGCTAAATTAAAGGAGTTAGTAAAGGAAGCAAAGATAAAAAACGAACAACGAACGGAGAAAGAGAAGACAGAGTTCTATTGGAGAGTTATGGACCAGAAATTGAGAAAGTGGTACCGACGGAAGGAAGGAGAGACGAGAGTATAAAAAACGATGAAAAAAGTTTGAAAGTGGTGTACACAAACATTGATGGACTAATATCGGCGAGATTAGAAATCAATGATTTTTTGAGGGCACACGAACCTCATGTTATGTGCTTTGTAGAGACTAAATTGAAAGAAGATATTGATATTCATATGGGAGGTGGGAAATACAAATTGTGGAGAAGAGACAGAAAAGAAAAAATGAGAGGAGGAGTGATGATAGCAGTGAAGGACAGTATAAACGTAGATACTGTGGAAATGGCAGAGGGCAGGGCCGAAGCCATAAACTTGAAATTAGAAACTGGGGAGAATGGTAAGAGAGATATGGCAGTGGTATATGTTCCCCCTAAGACAAGAGCATGGAATGACGATGAATACCTGGAGATGTTGTCAGACATGGTTAGTTATCTACAGAAAGTGATCGAGAAAAGCAACAATATAATCCTAATGGATGACTTTAATTGTAAAGAGGTGAACTGGGAGGAATGGGACCCGGGAGGCAGCGAAGATTCGTGGGGCACTAAATTGTTAAATATAGCAATGAATAATGTAATGACACAGTGGGTTAAAGAAGAGACACGATTCAGAGGTGATGACACACCAGCAAGATTAGATTTGCTACTATCCAAAGAACCTGATCTAATTGAATCATTAAATTATCTGTGTCCTATAGGAAAAAGTGATCATGTGGTCATTGAGTTCCAGATGATAATAGGGAACGTGGTGCCAAGAGATGACCTTTATAGGCAAGGACGATACAACTTTGGGAAAACAAACTTTGCAGAATTGAGAAAATTTTTTGAAAATGCGGACTGGAGAAAATTCAGGGAAACAAGAGAGATACAGAGGAAGTGGGAAATCTTTTTAGACCTCTACAATTTGGGAGTGGAAAAATATGTGCCAAGAGTAAGTGGGAAAGAAAAGAGGAAAAAGGTGTGGTTTAATAGAAGGTGTATAATAGCGAAAAAAGAGAGGGACATGGCATGGAACAAATGGAGAAAGAGAGGTAATATCAGAACAAAAGAAGAATATAAAAGAACTAGAAATGAATATGCAAGAATACGTAGAGAGGAAGAAAGGAACTTTGAAAAAGGTATAATTGACAAATGTAAGGATGAACCCAAATTGTTTTATAGATTTGTTAATGGCAAATTGAAGCAAAGGGAAGGAATCACCAAACTGAAAGTAGAAGGAGAGGTCTACAAGGATGCAGTAATGCAAGCTGAAGTAATGAACAAATGTTTCCAATCGGTTTTCACAAAGGAAAGGGAGTTTGTGGAAGGAGAGGGAGTGATTAGAAATGTAGTGATAAAAGATATAAAAGTGGAAGTGCAGGAAGTGTATAAATTACTGGGAGCTCAAGATGTAAGGAAGGCCCCAGGACCGGATGGAATCTCTAATTGGGTACTGAAGGAATGCAGAGAACAACTGGCGGATAAGATTCACAATTTAATTGTGTGCTCTTTCGAAGAGGGAAAAGTGCCTCGGGAATGGAAGAGGGCAAATGTGGTGCCAATCTATAAGGGAGGAAACAAGGAAGAACCCCTGAATTATAGACCAGTGTCCCTAACCAGCATGGTTGCGAAATTGTGTGAGAGAATCCTGAAAGACAGATGGATAAAATATCTGGAACAGATGAATATTTTGACTGAAAGTCAGTTTG
>JAGKTI010005774.1:0-10752 GCA_018397915.1 Birgus latro
TCCCCTCTTCCATCGTACGGGACTAATATCTTTAATACTTTTTTTTTTCCGGCAACCGTTGGGTGGTGGCAGCATACCAAATTATTTCAATCATTATCTGTTGGTGTTTCTTCTTGGTGTTAATCAAATTAGCGAGGCCTCCTTAATAACTCTAGGATATATACTCTGGCAGTAAACAGAAACATCATTAAATTCAAACAGTCTAAGTACCAGGTGAGACAATCCTATATTGGTGGTCTCTACACTGGTGGATTAAGCGGTGGAATTATTAATTTTATATAGTATCAAAAATCCCGGTCATTATACTATCAAATTTTTTTCTTTTTGGTTGGAGGGGCATTAGACTGGTGTTCACATCGGTGTGATATTTAGATTATCCTCTTTATAACGTAGATAAGAAAAAATCCTTCGTTACATGAGTGTCCAATATTAACGTTAACCCGCCCCATCCCAGCAACTTTTACCCACCCCACCCCCAGATCCTGGCAAATTTTTGATTTGTCTTTCTTTTGACTCAAACCTCTGCTTTTGGTGAGAAACATCAAAAATTCAGCGAGAAAGCACTCACCTGAAATAAGAAGTGCGCTAAACAGGTGAGAGACCCCTCACTTCGATACAGCTTTCTATGATGTGCGCTTCATAAAAGACGCTCCTTATGTAAGGGAAAGAAACCACTCAGACTTGGTAATTATTTATTTATTTGGTAAGAATTTATATGTAGTTCAAGAGTATTTTGGTTTTCACACAATAATATAGGAGATATAAGCATAGTTCTCTCACCAAACACATCAACATACTGCACCTACCTTGGTGACATTACCTCTTCATTACATCTGTTCACTGGTAACTCTGGTGCCATGTAATCTTTGTCTTTCATATCGGGAATCACTTTCACCTTGAATTTCCTTGCTGGAGAGACTGTGGGACTACGTGCCAGGTCGAAGGTAACGTGTGAGTTTCAAGAAAATGGCGCACCCCCCGAGGGGGGGTTACACAGGGTTAGTCAGTGTTGCCACCTGGCTGGGGGTAGAAGAAGGTCTCCTACATATGCCTACCAAAAATCTCATGCGAAACTTGATAATTTTGTGGAAACGACAGGCCTTGCAATTGCATGACGTACGATGCACGTCTCTTGGACTGAGAGACGGGTTAGGGTGTGACATGCATCGTACGTCAACGGGACGGGGCGGGTTATTGGGATGGATGAGGATAAATTAGTGGAGGCTGATGACAAGAGGTAACAACCAGCAAATTTTTCCCAAGAAGCCCTTCCACTGAAGAAATGCATGGGGATCTTGATGAATAGTGTGCGAGAAGATGAAAGACCAGATGGCAAGGAGTGCAGTAGGAGTGGAAATCTTGACAAGAAAAGCTGCCATTTGGTCGTGACAGGGCCAGCGTCAGATGCAGAAGACCTGAAGTAGATGGATATGGAGGATACAGATTTACAGTCAGTGCTATAATGGCTGCGGCAGAGTACAGTGGAAGAAGTTTCTAGGTTAAGCCCTGTGACCAAGAGTTACTGGAGTCAGTGGGACCTTCTTTGTATGAACAACGGACTACTGGAGCGTCACTGAGAGACACCCGATGGCCTCAGCAAGTATTGGCAGCTGGTGGTTCTGAAGAAAATGAGGTCTACGATCTTAGATGAGTCCCATAACCAGATCACTAGTGGGAACCTAGGAGTGAAGAAGAAGGGCAGAAACGTCGAGTCTGCTGTGTTTTGTGAGTGCTGCAAGTTATTGGGGATCAAGAAGACCAGGACGACCCCACCAAGGCCTCAGTCAGATGGGATGGTGGAGAAGTTTAACTGGACCCCTGGGACAAGAACTGGCCAAGTACTGCATAGAGGGACAAACAGAGTCGGACCAGAAATTACCTACGTTGTTGATGGCATATTGGTCTGCATCCCAGGGGGCCACACCCCTGCAAAACTAATGCTGGGCCATGAGTTACGTTTACCCGTTGACTTGTCAATAGGAACACCACCTTGTGAAGAGCTGCCTGCAGACACCTTCATCTATGCAAACCATATTCAGGAGAGGTGATGATGTGTAAGTATGATGCCAAGGCAAGTGAGGTGAGTTTAAAGGATGGTAACAAAGTTTGGTTATACAATCCTTAGGAGAAGAAGGGACAGTCACCGAAGCTGCAGAGTCCATGGGACGGGCTTTACGCTGTGATGGACCTCCTTTCAGACAGATACTGGATTCGGGTAGGCAGAAAGTCTCGCCCAAAGGTGGTGCACGTGAATCATTTTGGCAGAGCCATGGGCCCGGACAGTTCAGCTGGGATGCTTCCAAGGAATCGTGCCCACTCGCAGCTGAGGATGTTGAAGAGGACAAGGAGCTGACAAGATGACAATTTCGTGAGGGAAGAAGTGAATCAGGAAGATGACCAAGACATTCCAGGAGGGGTGGACTGTGATGAGGAGCAGGGACATGTTAGGAAGCGGCATGGGAGGAGACCTGATAAGTTGAAGGATTGTTTTGTGTATATAGTTATTTTTTTTTACTAAGAGCTATATTTGTATACACTGTATGTTTCTTTTGACGACAAAAGGACTAGGGAGGGGGTAGAGTTGAGAAGCGGGATTTCCCAGTTAGGTAGTGCTGGAGTATTCCCAACGATTCTCGAATTTTTCCACGACGTGTCAGAGTTACCAGTTTTCTTGCTATTTATGAGCAGAAGTATTTTGTAAGTTATGCATTAAACTTTATGCTCTTTTTCTTTATAATGTGTGTGTGTGTGTGTGTGTGTGTTAAATTATGTACTTTTATCTCAGTTTGAATGCTAAATAATATAGAGTATTATGTAGTGAAAGAAAACTCTGGATGTTTTGGATGTCTCCGAGTTGGTAACTGTTGCTTCCCCGAGAATGTAGTAGATTATTCTAGTATACAGGAAGCGTATACAAGCATGGGGAAGGGACTAGAGGTTTTTCAGTTCAGTTTGAGTTTAGTTCAGTGTCTGTTCAATGTAAGTGCAGCTAGTGAAGACTGTGTAGCTCTGGAACCTGCAAAAACAATGAAGTGAAGTTGGCAAGCATTAAGTGTAATTATTTCGAAAATAAAGACAGCGAATTTAAGAGGCCATTGTTTATTTACAACGCCTGAGCTGATCTTGTGTGTTGTACACCGATAGGCTGCCCATGGGAAGAACAGCTCACTAACTCACTGGGCAACGTCCCCCCTGTGCTGAACTGCCATACTGCTGTTGGAGCCTGTGGCAGTGTAGGACGGGAACATAATATATATATATATCTATATCTACTTCCATTATTTGCGTAAATAAAGAGGGGTGGCACGCAACTCATTTCCTCCTCCCTTCTCCCTCCCTCTTCAACATCCTCCCTTTCTCCACTCCCTACCTCCTCTTCTATCTCCTTAACCTTGTCAATATCCCTCTCTTCAGGATCGTCAATACCCTTTGAATCATTCCCATCATCGGGAATAGCAGATGAACGACAGGGGGAAATGATGGGTGCACAGTGGAGTCACATCTTCCACCCTCCTCACACGACGCATAAATATCGATACTCATTATGGCGGTTGCTTTCCTGAGAGGAAGTCACTTTCTCCACTCACAGTTGACGATAATGTCACCTTGACTTCTCTCCCTGTCGCACTATCATTAAGGCCTTTTCTTTTCTGGCCTTTGGACTTCATTGGTGTTGAAGTCGGTGCCTGCAAGTGTTCAGCCAAGGATCCAGACACAGGAAAAACTTTTTGCATAGGTTTATCCATTACAGTGGTAAGCAGGTGACTCAGATGTGTGGAGGGTTGCTAGTGGCTGCATGTGGTGGAAATATCCCGCAGAATATTCAAACAATGCCGCGAAACGCTAGATTATGTATATGTGCACCCCAGATGACCCTGGGAGGACATGTAAACATGTCACATAGATGGGATGGGTGAAAAACAACAAGATTACTCGATACCTCAGTCAGAAATACGAGCCTAGTCAGATATTATGTGTGACATAGCCTCATCCAAGGTTATTGCTGTGATGGAAGCTGCAAGGGTCATATAGAAAGGTGAAGGGTTGAATAATCAGCATAGGAGTGGATAGTGTTAGATGTTCAGTTTAGAAGTCATTGATGAATAAAAGGTAGAGAGTTGGTGATAGGGCAATGCCCTGAGGGGAAGTGGCTGCCTATAATCAGCAGCTATAGAACGAGCAGAAAGGAAGCTAGAGATGAAGGCACAGATAGAAGGATAGAAGTTATAAGAGAGAAGCTTGAAATTTAAGATGTATTCCAGAGACATTAACTGCATTGGCAAAGCTTTTGCCAAAGTCACGAAAGGAGAATGACAAGGAGTCTGAGAGGATGGTGAGAAGATCGACAGTGGAGCATCTCTGGTGAAACCAATACTGACGATCAGAAAGAAAGTTGTAATAGGAAAAGTGCTTAAAATTTTTGTTGTTGTTAAGAACTGACTCAAAAACTTCAGAAATATATTATGGAAAGCAATTGGGCAATAGTTATAGGGCTCAGAATGGTCATACTTCTTTGAGACAGACTGCATTAGAGCAAACTTACAGAAAGATGGGAAGCTGTGAGTTGACAGACGAAGGCAAACAAGTTTGCCTAGGCAGGGTGTAAGCACAGAAACACAGTTCTTGAGGACAACAGGAGAAAATCCATCAGACCCAAATGCTTCGTTAGTACTGAGGCAATTTATGACAAACAACACATTCCCGGTAAATAGAAGAAAATATAATGTCAGCCATAAGGAAGTCAAAGGGGGGGAAGTGATGGAGGCACAGCACCGGAATCATCTAAGATGGAAATGGAGGAGAAAGCCTGAGCAAAGAGTTCTGGTTTATCAGTAGAAGAAACAGCTACAGAGCTATAAGAATGGAAGAGAGGAGGGAGATATGATGAAATAAAGTTGTGAGAAAAGTTTTAGGCAAGGTGCCGGAAGGAGTGGAAAGAATTTGGGTTGCAGAGTTCAGAGCATTTCGTACAAATAAAACTTTGAGATTCAGGGGTGTGTTGGCTCTGGTACCTTTTGTAGCGTTCTTCTTGTTGTGGCAAACATTTGAACAGCCATGATTAAACCTTTTTTTTTTTTCTTAGTCACCGAATAAGAGAAAGGAATGATGCTTCCATGCCCGAGAGAACAACATCAATAATGTGCGAGGCTTAGTTAGATAGCTTTCAGCCATGGAAACAAAAATCTTTCCAGAGAAATTCAAAGAAGAACTGCCTGAGGGCCTCCTAATCAGCAGCTCCAAAGTGCCACAGCCACTGCTTCTTGGGGGGGTCCACAGGCCTTACTGGAACGATGGAACAAGGTACGGCGATATGGCTTTTATTTGGGGAACACAAAAGAGAGAAAAGATTAACAGTTAAAGCAGAATGATTAGTTGTAAGGAATAGGTCAACTATGTTGGAACTCTCCAACGTGGTCAGGTTATGAAGGTGCTGTACAAGCTGCTAGGTCATTTGAATAGAAATGATTGAGATTTGTTCACTACACGAATCAGTGGAAGGAGAGGAGAGCCAAAGGTGATGGTGAACACTGAAATCATCTTGAATGGAGATTTCAGGGAAAGGAGAAATGGATAGGGTTATTTCCATCTTAGAAGCAATATAATCAAATAACTTTTCCTAGTAGAATGAAGGGATAAGTACACAGCACAGATATATGTACTCAGAGAATGACAGGATATATGAAGCCAGAGAGGAGAGAATTCAGAAGGTTCAAGTTCAGGAACACGAGTGCAAGATATGTTGTTGCGTACCTATACACCACAGTCACCTTTGCTTCGAAATGAGTATTGTTATGCTGCGTGAAAATGGACTTCTCGTCCCATATACACGGAGCCTGGAGCGAGGTTCTCTTTCTACACTGGGTTGGGCTCTATTAAGGCAATCAGAGGGAACAGGGCATAAAACTCAGGGCAACAACCTTAAACGTATATTACCACAAATTACAAACTCTACTACAATATGATGCCACAATTTACAGAGAATTATCATCACACACACATAGACAGGACCAGAGGACTTGGGGACAGGAGGGTGTGACTAGAGCTTGCCATAGGGTGAGGCAAAGTAGAGGGCCCGGGTCGGCGGCCTGCATCAGGAGGCCCCAGGGTCGTCGGAACTTCCGGTGGCTGCACATGGAGGCCGACCCGTAGAGTCTCGTCCGGGAGTTGTCAAAGGGCCATGCAGGAGAGGGTGGGCCCTTCCACAGGAATATGGGGGGGAAGGGATCAAGCTTAGGGGCTGGGCCCAAACGGGTTCAGTAGGTATACTTGCCTACGCTTACACAGAGGTTGCCGCATGGGGCTGGGGAGGTCTCGTCCCAGGGTCCTAGGGACGTCTCGGCTGGTCCTGGGGCTGCGATCTCGCTGCTGAGCATTCATCAGGTATGGCCTGCGGCAGCTCGGGGCTAGAGAGTACAACAGGGGCTCGGGTCGCCGAGGGTTGATGGAGAGAGCTAGGACTCCAGACACCAGGGATTCTTGCCAGGCCTCCTCCAACTGCTGGTCGAGGGGGAGGGTGTCCCTGTGGGGAGAGAGAGTGCTGGCACTTGCCGTGACCCTTTCTTTTTGTGAAGCGGCAAGGTGGCCATCACCTTTCCTCCTTTCGTGGAGTTAGAGCGAGGGCGGCTAGTGTCTGTCTCCTCCCCGCGTGCGGCTAGGTGGCCATCACCCGGTGTGAGCGAGTGCGGCGATGTGGTCGTCACTTGACCTCCTTTTGTGGCTGGTGTCCATCATTTCCCCGTGTGCGGCTAGGTGGCCGTCACCCGGTGTGCATAAGCGCTGCAAGGTGGCTATCATTATACCTCCTCTTTGTGAAGTTAGAGCGAGGACGGCTAGGGGCCGTGTCCTCCCCGTGTGTGGCTAGGTGGCCATCATCTGGTGTGAGTAAGTGAGGTGAGGTGGCCATCACTATACCTCCTTTTGTGGAGTTGGAGTGAGGGCGGTGGGTGTCCGTCACCTCCCCATGTGCGGCTAGGTGGCCGTCACCCGGTGTGAGTGAATGCAGCAAGGTGGCCGTCATCCTGTGCAAGTGAGTATGGCAAGGTGGCCGTCACTCCACATCCTTCTATGAGTGAGTGGGGCAAGGTGGCCATCACTCCACCTCCTTTTGTGGAGTTATAGCGAGGGCAGCAGGTATCTGTCACCTCCCCGTGTGGGGCTAAGTGGCTGTCATCCGATGTGAGTACGTGCAGCAAGGTGGCCGTCACTCTACCTCATTTAGCGGAGTTATAGCGAGGGCGGCGAGGTGGTCGTCTTCTCCCTGCATGCGGAAAGGTGGCCGTCACACAGTATGGCTGAGGAAGGGAAGCAGCAAGTGGGCAGCTAGTGGCCGACTCTGGAATGTTGTCTGGGGCTATAAGAGTAGCCCCACCCTGAACCTGTTGATGGCTGGTACCGCGGAGGTGTAATTCGCCTGGACTGCTACCTGCACGGTGAGTTACCTGAGCGCGAGAGGGGCGCATGTGAGAGGTACAGGTGCACCCGTCTTGTTTGGAGCTTGCGCCGTTCACTTCTGCTCCCTGGGTGTCTACTCCTGGGGTGGTTATCTTGCGCAGGTAAGGTTGAGGGGGAGGTTCGGTATTCTGCACTTCGTTGCCGTGGATGGGAAAAAAGTCACTTCTCCGTGCCTGGAGGTAGTAGGTCTGGGTGGTGGCGGACTGGTGTTGAGGTGTGAGGTGTTGCAGGAGGGAGGTCCAGTAGATGATGAAGGGGTTTGGCGGGTGGTTTCTGGTGAAAGTGATGAACAATGTGGAGGGTTGGGATGATTCCTGAAGGATGTGCCATAGGTGGAATGTTCCACGGATGCGTCTTTTCTTGCCTGTGATGGGGGCCCAGGTGACACGGCGGATCGTCATGGCTGGGGATGGTGTGGTGGTGATGGTGGACTGTGGCTGTATGCTGGCCACTGACGGGAGGCCTGGTGTTTTATGCTGGTGGTTGGCGGTGGTGATGTCCCTTGGGAGTGCAGGTGACTGGGTTGCCGGCAGGGCCTGATGAATGCTGAGCATCACCTGGTTGATGTTTGGCGGCATCGGGGTGGTGGGCATTGATGGGGAGGGGGTGGTGGTGTACCGTTGGGGTGGGCACGAGATTTACCCAGATCGGGTGGTGGAGGTGGTGAGTTTGGGTGTGGGTGGAGAGGGATGTGGTGGGGTGTGAGATGTGGAGCGGCAGTTGGTGGGTACTGGTGGAGGTGGTGGGGAAGGTGGAATTGGTGGGGTGGTGGGGGCGGGGGGGGGTTTAGCCAGTGGAATGCGGCATGTAGGGGATGGCGCGGTTTGTGCAGGAGGTACGAAATGCTTTGGACATGGTGGTGTGAGGTGGGGTGGTGGATTAAGGTTTGTGAAGTGCGGCTCTGGAGAGGTAGCATGAGCGTACGAGTGAGGTGATGTGGCGTTGGGGGATGGTGAGGCGTTGGGGGATGGTGAGGTGGGGGGAGATGAGCGAGGCGAGGACCGAGCAGGTGAGAGGAGGGGATGGGAGATGAGGTGGAGGAGGGGCAGGGGGTAAGGTATAGGGAATAGGAATCGGAGGGAGAGGTACGGGTGGAGGGGGAGGATTTAGTTGTGGGTCGGGGGGACGTAGGTGGCGGAGCGGGCAGTGGTTTGGTCGGGGTGTATGGTCTGACATGTCTGTTACGGTATGTGCGCAGGGTGTTGTGGTAGTCAATGGTGACTTGATACGGATTGGGGATGTGGGTAATGGTGTAGGGGCTCAAGAATCGAGTGGCCAATTTGGGTGGGGTTGGTAGCCGGGCCACCATAACTTTATCTCCAGGCTTGTAAGAGTTTGTTGGGTTGGTGTCCGGGTTGAGATCTTGTTGCTTTTGCTGGTGGTGTAACCTGCTTTGTAGGTGGTGTAGGGGATCGGACACTGGGTACTTGGTTGGTGGTTTGAGGTGATGTCTGAGGGGAAGGAGAAGCGGGGCTTCCCGAAAATATGCTCGTGGGGAGAGATGCCGTCGTCTCTAGGGCAGGTGTTTAGCCCCCATTGCATGATCTTTACGTGAGCCAGTCTTCAGTTTGGGTCTCCTGTATTCCGGTGCGCACCTGATTTAAGAGGGTGCGATGGCTCCTTTCACATATGCCATTTCCTTAAGGCCAGTAGGGAAAGGAGTGGGAGATTTGGTAACCAAACAGAGTTCCGCTGCCATACTTTCCCCGTGAATTCCAGTACATTATCGAAATGTAGCACCTGTGCAATACTAAAATAGGGGAATTTGTGGTGGATGAGGGCTTCAGCTACTGCCACAGCGTGGTGTTCCTTAGCTGGACAGGCGATGAGGAACTTGGAGTAGCTGTCCACGAACGTGATTATGTAACGGTAGCCGGCTTTCGATGGTAAGGGGCCTATTATGTCCACGGCCAAGAGTTGCCAGGGTTTGTGAGTCATGATTCTGCCGGTGGGACCGGAGGTGCGGGTGATGTCCTTTCCAAGGGCACAGGCCCGGCAGGCATGGACTATTTGTTGGGCCAAGGTGGAGGGGCTTGCAGTTGAAAGACCTTGTCTCGAAAGACCTGCAGTAATTTTTTTGTGCCTAGGTGGATCCCGTTGTCTGAATGGAGGTGGGTCAAGGTGACCAGGGCAGTAGTAGGGTCGAATACGATGTGGCCCGTACGTGTGCAGAGATGATCGCGTTGTTGGTTAAGTTTGGAAAAGATGTGGGCTGGTATCCAGTCTGGTCAGTCTCTATCCCTCCATTGTTGGACTAGTTTGGACGTTGGGTGGATGGTTTGGACAGGGAGCCGGGACATGGTGTCGGCGTTGGTGTGGAGTTTCCCGGGGCGATAGGAGATCTTGTAGTGGAAATCTTCTAAGGTCTCCCTCCACCTGATGAGTTGTGCTTTTTGGGTGTTCGATTGTCGGAGCCATTGGAGCGACTGATGATTGGTGATGATGGTGACCTTAGTGCCAGATAGATAGGACCAGAAGTGGTCTAGGGCCCAGATTATTCCAAGGCACTCGCGCTTGGTGGCAGCGTAGTTTTTTTCCACCTGGTGGAGGGTTCGGCTGGCACATGCGATAATGTGCTTTCGTCCTCCTTGTACCTGTGCTAGGAAGGCGCCAATTGCGATGAGCGATACATCCGTGTATAGGTGAAATGGCAGGTTGTAATCTGGGAAGGCAAGGACGGGGGCTGTGATCAGTTTGTTCTTCAAGGTGTTGGAGGCAGTGACCCTGTCCTCTGTCCATGAAAAGGGCTCTCCTTTCTTCATCAGGTCGTGAAGGGGCTTCGCGATGTTGGCGAAGCATTTTACGAACCTCCGGTAATAGGAGGTTAGTCCCAGGAGAGCTCGGACTTCTGTTACGTTCCTAGGTAGTTGGAAATCCGCGATGGCGCGGAGTTCGTGTGGGTTGGGAGCAATCCCTTCCCGGGAGATAATATGTCCCAGGAAGGCAACATAGTGTGCCGCCAAACAGCACTTAGACGGTTTAAGTTTTAACCCAGCCTGCCTGATCCGTTGGAAGACCTGCTTGAGGCGGCGGAGGTGGTCAGCCCTAGTCCTGCTAAAAATGATGACATCGTTTAAATAGGCCAGGCAAGTCTCCCCCGTGAGGCCACTAAGGACAGACTCCATAAGAAGCGAGAAGGTGGCAGGGGCGTTACAGAGTCCGAAGAGCAGGACGTTAAATTCATAATGTCTCCCGCTGCTGGTGGAGAAGGCGGTCTTTTCTCTGTCGGTGGGGTGTACTGGAACATCCAATATTCTGACTGGAGGTCCAAGGTAGAAAACCAGGATGCTCAGTATAGGG
>JAGKTI010005774.1:25694-43514 GCA_018397915.1 Birgus latro
TGTGGGTGTACGTGATGTACGCATGTGTGTGTGTGTGTGTGTGTGTGTGTGTGTTTGCGTGTGTGTGTGTGTGTCGGTCACGTTTCTGGCACCTGATCAGGTGTTTGGTCATCGTGATTCGTCTAGATAGGGGATATGTAGTTGTCTCTTCCTAGACATAACTACATGTTTTACATATTGTTACCTATAGCTATATAGTTACATAGTTACATATTATTACCAACAAAAGAAGAGTTCTGGACAACTGTCAAAGCGTGCATGGAAAAGTTTGAGAGGAATGAGAGAGTGTTTCTGACTGGAAATATGAATGAAAAAGTAGGGGATGTGAAGGTGGATGGAGTAGTTGGTGAGTGGGGTGTGCCTGATGAAGTGGATGAGAATGGCAGTGCTGTAGTGGACATGTGTAAAGGGAGGGAACTGATGATAGCCAATACCCTCTTCAGGCACAAAATGATCCACAGGTAAACATGGCGAATGATGAGAATGGTGGGTGGTGAATGTCAGGGGAAATTTAGGTATTTCAAAGGGATAAGTGTATAATTCAAAAGAATAATGTGATATTGTATAATTCGAGTATACAATATAGAGCTATGTGTGCTAAGAATGACTATCGAGTCATTTACTACGAAAGAATAGACTCGTGAAATCAAGCAGCGATTTCACTTTATGCTGGCTCACTTTGCCAATTCTCTAGAGTCGAGAATTTATAGACTTTCTCAACAGTACATAGCAGAGACTAGACGCTCAAGTAGGCTGTGATATTGTACCGTTGGCCTCTGAGAAAGTTAGTTTCTCCCCTTAACATTCAAAAATGATAGTAATAAAGATAAACAGGATCTTGGCTGAGCCAAACTCCTAGCTAGCACAACGGATTTAAGGATTAATGCCAAAAGCTGGCCTAAGTACCAGTCGTGATTTACTACAAAGAGTTGTGCTAACGTGGAGTAGCAAAACTATATTAAATAAGTGGGAAAATTAAACACGACTGTTACATTTAACAAAGCTCAAGGAAACGAACTGTAAATTTATTAAATACAAGCAAATAAATTTAGGTTACATGACTCCAATTCAAATCAAAGGAAGGGAAATGCACTCATTCACTCACTCAGACAAACAGCTAAATATCTCAAAAGCTTAAGCCTAGGAAAACAAGAAAATACTAATCAGTATAGATGAGACTGAGCTGCTGCGACGATCACCAAGGGGGTGGGAGCTACGACGATACACGCCAACACAAGCTGAGATCTGAAATCGCTAAGAAATCACTCAAGCCTTTCAAGGCGTACCGCGACGCGCCGTGTCTACAGACAGATTGAGCTCTGATTTGAATTCACGGCGCGACGAGCGTGTGAAGGGGCGTGGCCGGAGTGTAACGGCTCAGAGCGGGACCGACAATTAAAAAATTATCGCTCAGAGGAACGCACCACCCGCACACAAAAACAATCACTTGCGGGAGAATGACGAAAGTTTTGACAACTTGATGCGAATACAAGCACACAAGCACGCGAGTGGACGGTTTGAGAGACGGTTTGAGAGAATGAGCGAAACATTGTACATTTCATAATAATTCGTTCCTCCCGCAAAATCACTCGATGTTACAATTTACTTTACATGATTTTACGATGCAGAAAATTCGTGACATTACGCCCCTGAAAAAATTCAAATTTTACTCTAGTAAAATTTGACACTATATATATATATACACCCTAGCTCAGTCACACAAGATTCACACTGTGGTGTGTGTACTATCCTGTTACAGGAGAAAAGCATTGTCGCCTGTGAGCGTAAAAACCTCGTATTTACGTTAAGAATAGCAAGCTTGAGGGAAAAACTCCTAGACGACAGTGAAAAATCCTGTACTCAGGTCAACTGAGCGAAAGTTTGCTACATTTACATTGACAACTAATTGTTATGTAGCGTGGTGTATGTGATACACGGTGTAGGTGTGACAGTTGTAGTGTAACTGTACCTACGTGTAAAGCAATAATAATAATACATATTAATGCAATAATAAAGGTGACGAGGGCAGAGGAGAAGAAGTGGCAGTATGTAGTAGAGACAATCAATGGTCCTGGACATCTTCACCCAACAACTGTACCTGTGGGATGAGTCAAGGTGGAGCATCAATAGTGTCAATGAAAGAATTTGCACTAAATTACAATTTCATCCACCCAGCAATCAATCCATACATAACAGAAAGTACTCTTTGGCTGAAAGTCAGTTAACAGCAAGTTTCGTACATATGTCGCCATTATTTCCTTAATTGTTGCCTTTTTTAACCTGCACTTACGCCTAATAAAGAGCTTGTCGTCGGTGCTCTCAGCTGGGTTCGCTGAGACTACCCGCCTGTCATCAGTGTCCTCGGTTGGGTTCACTGTGACTGCACACTTATATCTATACTTATCATTACAAAGGGCTCGTCACTGCGACTGCCCGTTTGTCATCGGTGTCCTCGGTTGGGCTCACCATGACTGGTCGCTTATAACTAATAAAGGTAGTCAAGAATCCCAATGCAAACTTGGGCAGGTCACATTTTAACACCCTGCGGGGGTGTGAACACTCATGTGGCTTCTGTGTAATCTCCGGGAATCCTCAGGAAGGCCCACAGCTCGAGACACACCACAAAGTATTTGAAACTCAGCCTCAGATTGCCTCTGCGGGGTCTCGAACTTCCCCCTTAACCTACCTTAATCTACGGTACATACAATATGTACAAGCCCTACACTTACGACTAATAAGGGCTTGTCGTCGGTGTCCTCGGTTGGGATCGCCGAGAATGTGCACTTATGAACTACAGTACATATGTATGTACAGACCCCAGACATATTATGTCCTGTGGGGCCAACAAGCGAGACGTGAGGTCTTAGCAGCATAGTACTGACTGGGAACCAAACTAGTTCTTGGATTGCTCAAATCTCTTAGAACAGCACAGTCTTAGGGAACCCAGTGTACGACAGATACCCACATTAATCATCATTCAGAAGGCGAGACATCAGGTCTACGCCCACATTGTCACTGCCCTCTCCTTCACACGACTCAGAGATTATGGGCATGGATTCAAACGGCACAGGAAGGAAACTTTCCTGAATGGTGGTACGTCGACACACATTACAGGAGTGCACAAAATAATCTATTTCCTGTCCCATTCCTGGCCAGAAAAAGTCAACACGGATATGGCCTTGGGTTTTCTTTTTGCCCATATGACCTCCTGATGCTAAACAATGACCCCATTCTAACACTGCTTGGCAGTAGTTTGCGGGAACTACAAATTGCAGTCGAACCTCGCCCTCGGGTGTTCATGACTCACGGTAGAGCCGTCCTTGTTTGCGAAGGAACCTGGCTCGTCCACCCCGTGAATACTTGGTCACTTTACCCTCCAGTTTCTTACGCACTGTGGCAAGTGTCGGGTCAGACTGTTGCTCTTTGACAACGTCTTGACTGCGTATCAGATCTTGCTGCGTTGCAATGGTCAGCGGGGTGACACGGTTTGGAGCCTTGGCCATGGCTCGTGTTACTGCAGCAGCCGAAGTCTGTGTAGCAACGTCTACAGCGCAACTATTTTTGACACCTGGAATGTTACCTATAATAAGGTCAAACAAAGGTTCTTGCATGGCAACTGCAACTGTTGAACCTGTGTAAAAGGGAGATGCTACCTGGATACGTGCCTCAGGGAACAATCTCACTGATCCGTCGATAGGCTGAGCTTGGATCTGTCTGCCTGAATACTCTTCAGGATCAACAAGACTGCCTGACAGTACAACCTGAGGAACCATTGTCTCTCAGTACATTAACAGAAACACCTCCCACAAACCCTGGCTGAACAAGGAAGGCACTGTTACCTGTGGGAGGGCCTGTGGAGGAAGCAGCCAGCTATTGATAAGGCTGCATGGCACACATCTCTTCAAATCTGACAGGAGTATTTGCCTTAGGGATCGTACCCGAACTAGATGCATGAGGAGTTGTACTCACCATCTGGGGAGCAGGAGCACTGACGGCCTGTGGAGGAGAGTTCACCATCTGAGGGGAACTAGTGAACTGTGAAGGAGGAGCTGTGCTGGTGGGGACGGCACCATCGTGTGCCTGTTGAGGAATGAAGGCTGTATTTGCCTCCTGCCTCCGATACACTGGGGCTGGTGTCGAAAAGGTTTGTCCCGGTTGGCGATTGCGTGGCTGATACTGCTGTTGTTTAGGGTACTGCTGCTGGTTAGGGTACTTCTGCTGGTTAGAGTACTGCTTGTACCTCTTCCAGTCAGGTTTCTGTGTACTCTGCCCCTGGTCCTTCTGCGGTTTGTTTGGACCATGACCATTATTTTGAGAACGGCCTTGATGCTGGGATTCAGTCTGAGATTGCTTCCCAGACTTAGCAGTATCTTTCTTATTCCATGGCTGTTGCCTACGAGTTTGGTACCCGTATGCAGTAAAGAAAGCATCAACCTTCTCTACCATTTGTGTCGCGTCCTTCACTTTGGACATCTTGAGCTGGGCCATAAGCTCAGCAGGCCACGACTTTTCCAGCTGTGTGCGCAGCACGAGGTCGATCATTCCCTCTCGTGTGCTGGGAGTCTCGTCCTTCTCCATCCACTCGCCCAAATATGCCGTGAGACGGTCAAGGAACTGAACAGTTGTCTCCTTTTCCTGGAGACGCGTCTTCATGAACTGACTTCTAGCATGATCAACAGTAAGACCGTACGCTTTGATGAGTGCGATCTTCATCATCTCATATGTGAGATTATCTCCGCGAATTCTGTGGAGAATGTCCAGGGCGGGGCCCTCAAACAGGCTAAGGAACTGAAGCCGCTTAGCTGCCTCATCCAGATCGTACAGGTTTGCCATGTCTTCGAAACGAGCTATAAATGGCTCGATTCGCTCGCCTTCCTTGTAAGAGGGAAGCTTGAGACGTGGAGTTGCTAGAAAAGGTGCTGAGAGAGCAGTAGAGGAGCTTGGATTGGCTGCACCCGGTGTGCCTGAAGCCAAGGAGTCTTGCTTCAGCTTTAGCACTTCTAGCTCATGTTTACGCTCCCGCTCGCGCTCCTCCCGCTCCTTCTCTTTCTGCCTTTCCTGGCATTCAATTTCTTTCTGCCGTTCCTTCCTCTCTTTCTGCCGTTCTTCGCGTTCAATTTTCCGCTCTTCACGGGCGGCATTTTCACGTTGCTGCTCGTAATTGAAGCGCGATAGGACATAATCTAGAATTTCCTGGGGGTTAGTAAGCCCCATATCCTTAGCTTCTTGCACGAATGCGCTGGATTCCATCGTGCTTAGTTTGAGACTGAGTGGCAAATGAGACTGATAAGTAAGAGTGAGTAAGTGACTCGGTAATAATAATTCCAAGCTAGGAGTTTATCCTGGAATGAGGTCACCAGATGTCAGGGGAATTTTTAGTATTTCAAAAGGATAAGTGTATAATTCAAAAGAATAATGTGATATTGTATAATTCGAGTATACAATATATAGCTATGTGTGCTAAGAATGACTATCGAGTCATTTACTACGAGAGAATAGACTCGTGAAATCAAGCAGCGATTTCACTTTATGCTGGCTCACTTCGCCAATTCTCTAGAGTCAAGAATTTATAGACTTTCTCAACGGTACACAGCAGAGACTAGACGCTCAAGTTGGCTGTAATATTGTGCCATTGGCCTCTGAGAAAGTTAGTTTCTCCCCTTAACATTCAAAAATGATAATAATAAAGATAAACAGGATCTTGGCTGAGCCAAACTCCTAGCTAGCACAATGGATTTAAGGATTAATGCCAAAAGCTGGCCTAAGTACCAGTCGTGATTTAATACAAAGAGTTGCGCTAACGTGGAGTAGCAAAACTATATTAAGTAAGTGGGGGAATTAAACACGACTGTTACATTTAACAAAGCTCAAGAAAACGAACTGTAAATTTATTAAATACAAGCAAATAAATTTAGGTTACATGACTCCAATTCAAATCAAAGGAAGGGAAATGCACTCACTCACTCAAGACAAACAGCTAAAGATCTCAAAAGCTTAAGCCTAGGAAAACAAGAAAATACTAATCAGTATAGATGAGACTGAGCTGCTGCGACGATCACCAAGGGGGTGGGAGCTACGACGATACATGCCAACACAAGCTGAGATCTGAAATCGCTAAGAAACCACTCAAGCCTTTCAAGGCGTAACGCGACTCGCCGTGTCTACAGACAGACTGAGCTCTGATATGAATACACGGCGCGACGAGCGTGTGAAGGGGCGCGGCCGATGTGTAACGGCTCAGAGGGGACCGACAATTCAAAAATTATCGCTCAGAGGTCAGAGGAACGCACCACCCGTACACAAAAACAATCACTCGCGGGAGAATGATGAAAGTTTTGACAACTTGATGCGAATACAAGCACGCGAACGGACGGTTTGAGAGAATGAGCGAAACATCGTACATTTCATAATAATTCGTTCCTCTCGCAAAATCACTTGATGTCACAATTTACTTTACATGATTTTACAATGCAGAAAATTCGTGACAGTGAACTGAATGAACGGAAGACAATGACTGATTATATGTGTGGATGACAGAATGAGAAAGTATGTAATGGATGCAAGAGCATACAGAGGTTGCGGGAGTCGACTTTCTGACCACCAATTGGTGGTGGTGAAAGTCAAGGTTCAGGTGCAATAAAGGAATAAAGAGAGGGAAGCGCAGGATGAAGTAGTCCATACAAGGAGATTAGAAACGTTGAAAGAGGCTGGAAAAGAGGCAGGATATAAGAGAGAAGTGGAGATGAAATTGGGGAAATATGACTTGGAGCAGATGAGGGAGGTGGAAAGTGTAGCAAGATATTCACAGAATAAATCTGTGCAGCGTGCGAGGTGGTGTGTGGGGCGAAAAGAAGATGATAGGGGGTGCAAGGAACAGCATGGTGGAATGAAGAGGTTAGGCAAGCAGTATCGCAAAATAAGAAAGCATTTAATGAGTGATGAGAAGTCGAGGCATGGAGGAAGATGAAAGACGGAAAACAGAGTTATATGTAGAGTGGAAGACAGGGGTGAAAAGAGTAAAAAGAGAGAGTAAGAAGAGAGTGGAGGAGGAATTTGTAAGGAATTCAAGCGTAAAATAGAAGGAATGCAATAAAATATTATCGATATATGTAAAGAGCGTTTGACAAGGTGATAAAGAAGTTAATAGGGGAGTGAAAGATAAAAATGGTAGATTGCTAGGGGACATCGGATAAAAAGTGAACAGGTGAAGTGAACACTTTAAGGAATTGTTTAACACAGAGAATGAAAGTACTGTAATGCGAGTATTAGTGGCTTGGGAATGGCTGGGAGAAGGAGGATGGTGAGAAGGGAGAAAGTAGGATAGAACTAGCAGAAACAATGAAGAAAGTCAAAACTGGGAAAGCTCCAGGAACTGATGGAGTGTGTGGTGAAATTGTGAAGCATGGGGGAGAGATAGTAGCAGAATGGATATGCAAGATGTGCAGATTGGCCTCGAGTCCCGGAGGATTGGACGTCAGGTTTAATTATTCCCCTGTACAAAGGAAAATGGGAAGAAAAAAGTATGTGGTAATCATTGGGGCATTTGTCTTCTTACTTTAATAGGAAAAGTATATGGAAGGGTACTTACTGACAAAGTTAGGTGTCATGAATTCGCCAAATTGTCTTTACACAAATTCATGACTGTTTTATCATGGGAAAGCAAGATGCATTAGTGAAAAACCCTGAATTATTCGCTCAGCTATCCGTCCCGACAATGCTTCGGTCAGGATTGTTCTCAAACTGTTTGTTATTGTTTCACTTGCGATCCAAGTTAGCCTTATTGATGGATCAGTGAAATTGTTCCCTGAGGCATATATCCAAGTGGCATCGCCTTTTTACACTGGCTTGACAGTTGCAGTTGTCATACCAGAATCTTTGTTCGACCTTATTATGTGTAACGTACCTGGCGCTAAAAATAGTTGCACCGTAGACATTGCTACTCAGACTTCGACTGCTGCAGTAACACGACCCATGGCTAAGGCTCCAAACCGTGTCATCCCATTGACAAATGCAATGCCACAAGATGTGATTCATAGTTAAAATGTTGTCAGAGAACAACAGTCTGACCTGACACTTGCCATATTGCATAGGAAACTGGAGGGTAATGTGATTAAACATTCGCAGGGAGGTCAAGCCAGGTTCCTTCATAAACAAGGACAGCTGTACTGTGAGTCACAAACACCCCAGGGTGAGGTTCGACTGCAGTTTGTCATTCCGGCAAAGTATTGCCCAGCAGAGTTCAAATTGGGTTATTGTTCAATGATGGGAGGTCACATGGGCCAAAAGAAAACCGTTGACTGCATCCACGCTGACTTTTTCTGGCCAAGAAAGGACAAGAAATAAGTAGGTTTGTGCATTCCTGCAGTGGGTGTCAATGTACCACTGACCGGGGGTGTGTTCATCCAGCACCACTGAAACCAATGCTTATGATCTCTGAACCATTCGAGAGAGTAGCAGTTGACATTGTTGGGCCAGTCACTCCTAGGATTAGTGATGGATCAAACTATATCCCACTATCATTGATTTCAGCACATGGTGGCCTGAAGCCGTGACCCTTAAAAATGTAGAGGACGTCATTGTTGCATAAGCACTGATTGAGGTGTTCTGCCACTTATGTATTCCTAAAGAGGTCTTAAAGGACCGGGGTTCGCAGTTCACCTCCGTGATGATGAATGAAGCATACAGGTTGTTGTCTATCTGAGGCTTGAGAACTATGCCCTACCATCTCATGTGTAACAGGTTGTGTGAGGGGTTCAGTGGGACTCTCAGGAAGATGCTAAAGTGCATGGTCGCCGAACAGCTGAAAGAATGGCCATGGTTCATTGTCCCTTTCCTTTTTGCTTATTGAGAAACCCCACAGCATTCCCTGAAGTTCTCAACTTTTGAATTTTTGTATGAAATGTCGGTCTGTGGGCCACTTCAAGTCCCTCGTAAGTTATGGGATGATGAAGTCAAGACCACCTACACCTATGTCCTTGATTAAGCTGACTGCCTGTAGTTGACATGCAAATTAGCTAAGCAAGAACTGATCAAGGCACACAAAGTTCAGAAAGCTCATTATAAGAAATCAGAGCTTCTGAAGTTCAATCCAGGCGATAAATGCTTGGTGTTACTACTCACTGCCCGAAACAAGTTGTTGGCCCATTGGAAGGGTCCATATGATGTAGCAGAACGCATTTCAGACACAGTTACATCGTTTAGATGGGGAATCTCTGTAAAAGGTTCTATATTAACATGCTGAAGGCCTATCATAAGTCAAACCCCGAGGAGACTGGCCTTAAGCAACCGGGGCAGCTGCGGTGATCCCAGCTGATGATCAAGATTAAGAGCCCTTAACCGTTCAGTCCCATCAGGAGAAGGCTGCTGGGGATGTCTTACTTAACACTGACTTAGCACTAGGTGACCAAAAAGCCATAAGATCACTGCTTTGTTGGCATGCTGCTGTCTCCTCTGATCGACCTAGACTCACAAAGATTGTCACAAAATTAAGTTAACCAGCAATGCTTCGAAAATGGTTTAGCCATATCTGATTCTCCTGCGACTACTGAATGCAGTAGATAAGGAAATTGCTGACATGGAACTGCAGGTCTTACTGAAAAGTCATCATCTCCTTCCTGTAGTCCAGTGGTAGTAGTCCACAAGAAGGATGGCGGAGTCAGGATTTGTGACAACTATAGGAGGCTAAATGCAATCACCAGTGTGAATGCTGAGCCAGTGAGTGACCATATTGCCATTTTCTCCAAGCTGCCAGGGTCATAATATTTCATGAAGCTTGATTTAGCGAAGGGATTCTTCCAGATATCCTTTCATCCCAAGTGTCGTCAGTTCACTGCCTTTGCTACTGCTAGGGGGTTGTATCGGTATAAAGTCCTTCCATTTGGGCTTACCAACTCCCCAGCAGTATTCAGCTGAGCCATGAGACAAATGCTCCATGGTATTGTAGGAGTAGAAATGTTCATTTACAATGTCCTTGTTCATTTTGCCACATTGGAGGACCACCTCTGACTCTTGGAAATTCTCTTCAGTAGACGCCAGAGATTCAACATGACTGTGAAGCCTAGCAAGTGTAAAACTGTGCACAGTGAGGTGGAGTTCCTCGGGCATGTTGTTGGCAATAATTGTTTCAGGTGTCAGGGCAATAAGATCAGGAAAGTTAGAGAAGCCCCGAGACCCATGACCAATAACCAGGTTAGGGCATTCCTCGGTTTATCAGGGTATTAGAAGTTTTATCCCTAACTTTGCTGTCATTGCCTAGCTGTTGTACGAGACGCTTCGGAAACATGCTCTAATACCGTTGAATGGGGGGAGGCGTAAGAGAAATCTTTTGCCACCCTCAATAATATGCTGTAAAGAGCCTATCTTGCAGCTCCCCGATTCCAATAAGCCTTTTAGATTGTATACCAATGCTTTACAAGATGGAGTAGGTGCCGTGTTAATGCAACAATCAGAAGGTAGAAATTTCCCAGTGGCATATCACAGCTGTAAGCTAAAATCCTATGAGGGGAGTTACACTACTGTTGAGATGGAACTCTTCCCCGTGGTTGACACTATTAAGAAATATTATTATTTGCATGGAGCACCAATCACTTTGGAAACCGATCATATGCCACTCCCCAGTCTTAGCACAACTAAGACTGCTAAAACAAGATTGATGCAGTGGACATTGTATTTGCAGCACTTAAACCTTGTTGTGAAATACATCAAGGGAAGTGACAATGTAAGCAAAGACCTGATGTCTCGCCTGCTATCTGACGACTAACACGGAAGTCCTCAGCGATTTAGGCAATCCAAGGACTAGCTCGGTTCCCAGTCAAAAGTATACCAGTAAGACCTGACGTCTCGCCCGTGGGTCCGACAAGAAACATTACGTCCGGGGCCTGTACATACATATGTACCGTAGGTTGAGGGGGAAGTTCGATACCCCACAGAGGCACTCCAAGGATGTGTTTGAATTACCTTGTGGTGCATCTCAAACGGTGGGCCTTTCTGAGGATACCTGGAGAATACATACCCATACTGGTTGTTAAAATGTGACCTCCCTGAGTTTGCAAAGGGATTCTCAGCTTACCAATATTTAAGTGTAGAGTTATAAGGGTAATTATGCTCTTAGGATGTTGGAATGCATAGGAATAAATACCGCCGGACAATATTTAGACTAGGAGCATAAGCGCAGGGCCCTGAGTTAACTGTCACTACTCTTACTTTCAACCTGTGACAGGCTGTGGGTAACAGAGGGCAGTTAGTTAATCAGCACCTGTTGAGATCTTTTTAACATACCAGGGGTCAATGCTACAGGGGTTGGATCAGCTGAAATGAAGCATGGACTTGCAGATGAGACACGGAGCTAGCACCTGATTGACTGCTGTCTTCCTTGAAAGCGCCAGGCAAGGCTCTGCACCTCACCCCATATATCCAGACCGTATCTATGTGTTAACCAGGGAACACCTTGTTCTCCGGTTAACTGAAATACAGGTTGAACCAGTAAACTACACACAACCTCAGCAATTTAGGCAGTCCAAGGAGTAGCACGTTTCCTGGTTAATAATCTACCCATTAAGAAATTAATGACGACCTCGAATGGACGAAGCTTTGAGTATCACTTGAATTTTTCAGATACGGTGAACTTTTCATTGCATGTGCATTGACTACTAGGCAGAAGGTAGTTGCAGTTTAATACAAATTGTTTGTCTCTTTGACACTACTGATGCTCCTCCCTGATTGATTTTACAGGTACAGTTGGTAGGTGGAGCAGTTTTGCTGTGCATGTACAGCGAAGTGTAGCAGTTTTACGGTGCGGGTCAGCTGATCATCTCTGCTGCATGCTGCTGCCTCTTCTCCTCTGCCCTTGGCGTCTCCATTTGTCATTAACTTGTATCATGTCATTTTACACGTAGATACAGCTACACCACAACTGCCACACCTACACTGTGTATCACGTACAGTGTGCTACGTAACAATTAGTTGTTAAATAAATGTAGCAAAACCAGTTTGAGCTTGACCTGAGTACAGGATTTTTCACAGTCATCACAGAGTTTTTTTTCCCCCTCAAGCTTGCTTTTGTTAACGTAAATACGAAGTTTTCCCGCTCGTTGACGACACTGTTTCTCTTGTAGCAGGGTAGTACACACACACACCACAGTATGAATCTTGTGTGACTGAGTTAAGATGTATAAACATTACCTACTGTTAAATTTTTCAGAAAAATTTTGTTTTGATGGGGCATAATGTCTTTATGCAAATTCATGACATCGTATTATTATGGGAACGCAAGATGCATTAGTGAAAAAAAACAAAATTATTCACTCAGCCAACCGTCCCAACAGTCCTCCAATCAGGATTGTTCTCTAAATGTTTGTTATTGTGTCACTCGCGATTGTTTTTATGCACGCCCTTGGGACATTACTGAGTGATACTTATGTGTATTTATTGTTCCTCCATCCTGCCTCTTTAGCCATTAAGCTAAGCCATGCCTACTTCCGGTGATGAGTTATTGCTTTGTGACTGGTATGAGAACATTAGTCAGTTGGTGCAGTGCTGCCACGGGAAGAGGACGTCGAGAACAGTGCAGAGAAGCGAAGACCCCGACTTAGTGGCTACAGCCTCCGCAGTTGTATGACCCCCACATCTCCCCACCGAAATGATAATCGGCAACAGTGGACGTCAGCAGTGTGCAGTGCAATGGCCTGAGTAGCAGAGCTGCCCAATCTCTTTGCAGCCATGACTACAAATTCTCCAGTGACCAGTATTTTCATTCTGTGTTTCCTAGGCTTAAGAGTATTAGCTAGTTTGAGTGCGTGAGTGGGTGTTTATTCGTTTTCTTGTAACGTAAGAATTCACTTTGTTTGTAATTAATAAATTAACATTCTTTTCTTTGGGCTTGATTGAAATGTTAAAATCACATTTCATTTCTCCATATTGCACCTACTTTAGTTTGCTAATCCCAGTTTGCACAAACTTCTTATATTTATTACGACTGGTAGTTCAGCCAGTTCTTTCACATTAATTCATAAATCTGTGTGCGCCAGCCAGGAGTTAGCACCAGCAAGAATCTGTCGTATTTTTGGTAGGCATATGTGGGAGACTTTCCTCTGCCCTTAGCCAGGTGGCACCACTGCCGGACCCTGTGTATCCTCCCCCACTTGGGGGGTGAGCCATTTTCTCTCAACTCACCTGTTAGCAGTGACCTGGCCAGTAGAGACACGTAGCACCACTGCCTTTCCAACGACAAAATTCAAGGCAAAAGTGACTCCCGATGTGGAGGACAAAGATTTCGTGGCACCAGAGGTAGTAATGAACAGACGTAATGAGGAAGTAACGTCGCCAAGGTAGGTGCAATATGTTGATGTGTTTGGTGAGTGAACAATGCTTATATTGCCTATATTATTGTGTGAAAACCAAAATACTTTTGTGCTACATATAAATTCACACAAAATAAATAAATAATTACCAAGTCTGAGTGGTTTTGGTTAAGTTTCTCTGGCATAGGAAGCGTCTTTTATGAAACGCTGCGTCATAGAAAGCAGTATCCAAGTGAAGGAACTCTCACCTGTTGAGTGCATTGTTTACTTCAGCTGAGCGCTGTCTTGCTGAATTTTCAATGTTTCTCACGAAAAGCGGAGGTTTGAGCCAAAAAAAGACAGGTCAAAGATTTGCTGAGATCTGGGCGTGGGTTAGGTAAAAAGTTGCCAGGACGGGGCGGATTAGTATTAATTATCGATTGTCAGGGGTAAGAACACTTTCTTAGATGCCAACAGTATCAACAATTCAGGATACGTGAGTGATTAGTCTCCGCTGTGTACTGTTGAGAAAGTTTATGAAATTCTCGTCTTTAAAGAATCGGCAGAGTAAGTCAGAATAAAGTAAAACGTACTACTTTATAAGTCTATAGCCCCCGTGTCAATTATTACTTTTTTTTTTATTCCGTAAGTAGTGGAGATATGCTCAGTATATTTCCTTTCCCACCGTGACAAGTGACGGCTTATTTGCAGTTTATTCATGTTTCACTTCCCCCCTTGACAATAGGAAAATAACAGAGGAATTAATTGGAGAAGAAGAGGGAGGTTTCAGGAAGGGAAGAGGCTGTGTAGATCAGCTATTCATTTTTTGGTCTTTAGTGGAAAAGTATGTAGCCATCATGGATCTGGAGAAAGTATATGACAGAGTGGATAGACAGGGAATGTGGAAAATAGTAAGAATATACAGTATGGAGTAAATGGAAAGTTGTTGAATGCCGTGAAGAGTATGTACGAGGGTGCTAAGGCTGCAGTGGGAGTGCGTGTGGATAGCGAACTCTGTGAATTTCTCTAAGGTTAGACTGAAACTGGGATGTGTCATGTCTCCTTGGTTGTTCAGTCTGTACATGGATGGGGTTATAAACGAGAAACAAGGCAGGGCAGTGGATGTTAGTGCGGCCCTAATGAGAGAGGGCAGCATCTGGAAACTGCCTGTACTTTTGTTTCCAGATGATACTGTATTGTTAAGTAAAGACGAAGGGAAACTGCATGGCTCAGTGAATGAGTTTGGAAGAGTGTGTAAGGAACTTAATCTAAAGATGAATGTAGGGAAAAGGAAAGTTACGGTGTTCGAGAGAAATGAAGTCACTAAATGTACAATGAGATTGGATGATGAGGAAATGAAAAATTTGAGCGGATTTAAGTACTTTGGTAGTCTCAGTAAGGATGGAAGTTTGGAGGATGAAGTGCTGTAAAGGGTACATCTTGTTCTCTAAAAGCAGTGATATGAACTAGGAAAATGAGCATAGAAGTTAAAAAGACTGCATGGTAGTATTGCGATACGTACTGTAATGTATGGAAGTGAGGCTTGGACCTTGTTGGAAGGACACAAATCAAGAATGACAACAGTGGAAATGAGTTACTTGAGAGAAGCATGTGGAGTTACATGGAAAAAGAGACTGGCAAATGAGGAAGTGATGGAGCGTTGTGGTGTGGATGTGGATGTGATAAAATGTGTTAGGAGGAATACACTGAGGTGGTTTGGCTATGTGGAGAGGATGGAGAGCGCTAGAATAACAAGACGCGTGTATGTGAATGAGGTGGATGGTGGGACAGGGAAGGGGCGAGGATGAAATAGAAGAATGAAGTAAAGAGGTGTATGAGATGGGAAACTATGACCTGGAAGGAGGGCAGTGAATCAGCAGGATGCAAGGCGACAATGAGGCGATTTGTTTATGGCCACCCCTTACGGGATTAAGGCGTCTGGCAATAGATAGATAGGTAGATAAAACAAAAATGATACAGATATCTTTTTACTTGTGGAATACAACCTCTTATCTATGGTCACTACACAAAACCTCCTTGCACTGTTACAAATATCATGATCTACATTGATAAACATTATGACCGTGAATCTAGTCAGCTGGAAAGGCTGGCAGTGGGTCTTCAGGGGTTTAGAAGAGCCTGCTCGTGGAGTGCTGCCTTTCAGTGGAGATCAAGTTTGAGTACTACTTCGACTACGCGGGGTCATACTTTAAGGCCTACAGTATTCGCGGTAGCCAGACTAAAAGCACTCCCCTTAGCAAATGAGAGGTCAAGATAACCTATTTCGGTGAAAGTCGCAAGCCTGGGTAATGATAAATGGGTAGGGTTGGCTTCTGGAATGGCATTCAATCGTAAAAAACGGTCAAAACCAAAACCATGCACATCGACCCCATAGAAATGTGGGGAAAATTGTAGAAAAATGAAGAGTCGAGATGACAGTAGCCCCTCTCATAAGCCAAGACGACCCCGTTACTAAAGGTACCCATGTCTAATGATGCAGGTGACCACCACGCCCATAAGTTTAGCAATATGTGCACCGTGGAAAATTACCAGATATGAACATTAGAACGGTGAAGCAAATTTTAGGGGCCTGCCGACCTGTACTGTACATATTATTCAGCTGTTAGTGAGAGTCAGACTGGAGGTGGGGGGTTCAGAAGTGTGTCATATATCGGTTCAAAGAGAGGGTGTGGCTTGGTGTTACAGAGTGTTACATATGGAATTGGGGGTATAAATTTTGGTTAGAATAAGTGCAATGTAATTTTTCAAAGGCTCCTTTGGAATATTATCTTGTAAGTTATTTTTTTTCTTACGTCGATACACTCTGTATTAAAAACAAACAAGGGGATATCAATGTGTAATAAGCAGAACAGATCTCTAAAAGCGATGTGTTGCAAAATATCCGATGTAAACGAAAATATGGATCTATGTTAAAAGGCAACGCACGGTCACTGTGTGGCAATCTTCAGTATCTCCCTTTGGTAGTAAATTATTTAATTTTGTACAGGAGTGCAGTAATATTCTTTCCCAGCTACTGTATGTATCGCCATTTGTTGTGTCTGAAAAACCCTCATATTATATAGCAACAGGGATGTCCGGCGTTGCTCATGTAAAACCCTATATTCATGATTACCGCCATTGCCCGTGACGCATTATTTTTTTTGTGTGGTATAAATGGTCACCCACCCACATTGGCACCGTCGGATCGAAGGCCTCGAGAAAAGACTGCAATGTTGCACCTTCAACACGCCCTAACAAAATAAGGTATTATGGCAGGTTAACATTAGATTAGGCCTAAATTGGTTAGGTATAGGTTGGTTTAATGTCAAAACACGGCATTTATGATATTTTGGTTTGATTAGTTGTTTAGACATTATATGGGCATAGTATATATCTCATAAATACAATGTACAGGATGTAGAGTCTGTAGGAGACGTACACAGTTTCTCACTAGGAATGTCAGTTCACATAACGTCTATACACAGTCTTGTTGTCCCAGACCACCAAGAATCCTTAACATCCTCGTAGTCCAGACAACTAAGAAATGCATGACGTATTCAAACATGTGGAAGTCCACGTGAACAGGATATCTTTCAGACACTACTACCTCACCAAACTTCCTCTTCAACCTGTATCCTTAACATCCTCGTGGTGCAGAGAACCAAGAAATTCATGATGTATTCAAACATGTGGAAGTCCAAGTGAACAGGTTATCTTTCAGACACTACTACCTCACCAAACTTCCTCTCCAACCTGTATATAATGTCGGAGAGCTTCCCTTCAGATTACAAGGGGTTAGAGAATGCCCGAGAGCACAATCAGGGCAGATTAAGTTAAAAAAAAGGGAGAAAGGGCTGGCGAGAAGGCCCGACACTAGGATCATTAGGAGACTTTTGGCCGTCACGCAAAGTTCACTGTAAATCACTATTCAACATAACTGTGCAATATCACTCCGTAACCAAGAGTGCTGTATCTCACCTCATTGATAATAGATCTCACGACTTTATTCTGGCAGTGCTTAATGATCCATAATTGACTTTCCTATCTCCCTACAGGTACATGTGACCACACTTTTGAGATTGGTGGCAAGCTGTAAAAACGCAGCAAGTACGATAAACTACGTTATTGAGAGTGGAATTGTTTCATCTATTCCCGAGTGAAAATACGGCGTTGCCGAATCATTTCTTGCTGAACTTGCTCCAAAGTTGCCAATATGACGGGATGACTAAGTGTAGCAGAAGAAAAAAAAAAAAAAAAAAAAAAAAGCTCCTGGGACTCTGTGGGACTTTAGATGGCCACTCCCCATGTTGGAGGTGATCCCCAGGGTAAAATTTTATCCATTGCACCTATGTTCCTCCTTGGGATAATTTCCCCAGGGATATATTGCCCATGGACCTACTTTCTTAAAGCACACACACCGACCAACCCTGCACACCTACCAAACCAGCCCTGCCCACCCCACGAATCCGTCTACCCACTGGATTCGTTGTAGCTAGTAATGTTATGGCTGTAGAAGTAAAAAACTCTTCAGAAGGCTAGCTGG
>JAGKTI010005775.1:0-10402 GCA_018397915.1 Birgus latro
ATTATTTGGCGTCGATCGTGAACTGGAAGTAAGTTAATGGTGATCTTGCCATTACCAGCATTAGCAATACCTTTCATCAAAGCTTGATAACGAGCCCTGGTGTTGTCTCACTGAAGTGTTATTATGTCGGTATGTTCCATGATTACTGAGAAGTGTTGAACAAGTGTCATGTTCCGTTCCATTGCATTTATTTTGTCCACACTCTGGTAGTTATCGTTTCTGCCTTTCTGAGATTTTTCACAATCGTCATCATTGCCGTGTTTTGACTGCCAACTTGTTTCTGTTGATATGTTAAAACCCGAGCTATCTTATTGAGTTTGTTGTTTATTTCTTGAAAATATTTTTCCGTAGCGAATTCAGAAATATTCCCTAGAAATGTACCGCCCATGTCCAACAAACCGCGCCTCTCATGTGTTATGTATGATGGTGTTCGTGCCCTTAAGTGTCTCAGTTCCAAGAGATGGGATATCTTGGATCATGATGAGCATGGTAGTTTTTGCTTGTTCTCATTACCATTTTGCTAAATTCATGAAATCACTCACTTCCTTTGTGTTATGAGCTTCTGAAGTAGAACTTCTTATCATAGCTTCCAGAGTCCTCAGTGGCTTAGCATTGTTTTCCAACAATACCGTTAATTCATATAAGAAATCCAAACTAATTTCAGTACTCATGATATCTTTCACAACTGCTGTCGAGGCCGCTGGGGCTGTAAGGCATCCTTGCCTTTTACATGTTGAGGGTCTAAGTGAGCTGATCCTCTTGCTATATAGATGAGAATCCATGGCATAAGCCCCAACACTGTTAGCAGAAAGTGAAGCATGATGTAATAGTTGCAATGCTGGCGTCACCATGCCCCTTCACCCTCGAAGACTCAGTACCGTGGTGATGAAGCAGCAGTGAGTAATGGTGATTGAGGTGAGTGGTGAGTCAAGGCTGGTGAGTGCAAGTTCAGGTTGTTGCTGCGTTCTCTCTCCCGTCACCACTAAATCAGCGCCTCCTCACTCTCTGCTGCGTTGTTGGTTTGCGCCTACTTCCTTTCCATTTCTTGTTGTTATAAATAATTTATAATTTACAGTTACTGTAGTCTTGTAATTACTTGTCCAGGGTTTAACTGTAGTTTTTTGCTGTATGATGCGAACTTGTAGCTGATCTTGGTTACCGTCTCACCTGTTTGTAGTTCACTTGTAGAATTGTAGTATCTTGCTTTGGTTGTAGAGTTGATTCTTAAAATGTTTGTTGATTATTAATAGAGACGTTAATTGGCTTTCATTTATTGCAGTCGTTTATCGTTGTAGGGGTTCAGGGTTGTTGGCTTGTGTATCTAAAATCGCAAGACGTCGAATGGCTTGAACTTGCAGTAGTTCTTGCTTCCTGTCTTGTTAATATAGAGCCAACTGTAGAACTGTAGACGTGGTCCGTATGATTACTGCCACCAAATAATATCGAAGCCGTCGCCGAGCGTTTCCAAAAATGTGTTAGACTGGAGTTTGGATGCAGTTTTATTCTCCAGAGGAAGTTCTTCACAAGAGCAGTACTGAGGCGAGGGTGGTTTATGCTTGCTAACTCCGTGCTCACTGTTCCTACCTATCGCACTGTGCCTCTTCTCTCTCCTAACCCCTTCTACCCTGTCTCTCCAATTTCTCCTGCATGTGACTGGTTGGGTCATGCGTGAGGGCACGTGTCTGTGAGGAACTTTCCATGACTGTGAAGTTTCTCATCCGGTGTCATACTGTGCTGTGTGCAAAATCCGTAGCTAGAATGTGCATTGCTGTTTCCTCCAGATCTCTCGAGCTTAGGCACGATTTTCTTCAAACCTCTATATTATATATTAACAGTATATACGTCACTAGCTATTACGTAGTGTGTTATGATATATTAGGGTCCTGACACGAATACATATGAATACTCCATGTCATAGGTCACGAACAGCCAATTAGTGCCGATGTTAAGAGAAGATGTGGATCAAATACCATCCTGGCTGGCACAAAGTATAGTAATTTTTGTACGAAAAAAAAAATAGTTATACTCAAACCTTTATCGGGCAGGAAATTTACTCAGTTGAGTAAAGTAGTATGGAAGTAGCCAGAAAAATATAAAGATAATCTACCGTACAATATAATTAATCCTCAACTCTCTTTCTCTCTCTCTCTCTCTCTCTCTCTCTCTCTCTCATCTAAACCTTACAAGCCTGGTGTCCTTCTCAACGGCTGTGTCCTCCTGTTCCCGTGATGACTTCTGGTCCTGGTATTCCTTCACATAAACGGCGTACAGGTCATATAGCCACTTGTTGATTAAGCCAGCCTCCACACACCGTCACATCACCGCGTTGAAGTTCTTCAGATAAGGTGCACCCTGAAACAAAAAGCAAAATATTCTGAAGGTTATAAGCCATCTGTATTTTTTAATGATATCTCACATACCACTTTGTTCTTGCCCCACTTCCTTCCAGCTGCTGTCAGAACCGCGTAACTGTTTCAATCAGCTTTAACCAAGGAACGGTCCGCTATCCCTCCTGTCTCCACCTAAAAAAGCATTCACATCAAGGAACCTTTCTTTTTCGTGCCTTTCAGCCAACACACACTTCATCACAGAATACAATAATAATTCATATTTTTAAATACAAAAGCAAAATAATTGTTTACACGTGTTAGACAATAAAGATGCATAAGAAACAAAAGGGATCACATAGAGAATACAACACTCGTGCCTTAACACTGTCATGAAATTTAGCCCAAGGCATTTCTAAACCAAGTTGACCTTGCCCTGTGACCTTGACATTTGACCTTTCCCTATGGCCTTGAACCTCTGACAACTTTTTCTCACAATGAAATCTCTGTTTCCTTGCCTTCCCTGAAACCTTCCTCAAAGATTGGTTAAAGTTAACCTTGCCATGTACCCTTGACCTTTGACCTATTGTTCTCAAAAAATAATAAAGGAACTAACTGCTCGTCTGATCCTCAACCCATCCGCCCGGTTCGGCCGAAATGAGATGAACACTATTTTAGTTATTCTGTTCACACAAGATGCACGGGTCGAACTTTGATCTTGTCCTTTGACCTTGGCCTTTGACTAATATATAAATTGAATTCTTCCTCTCTTCCCTTACCCTCAGTCCTTCCCCCATGTTTGGTCTAAACCGGACAAAAACTGGCTATGCTCTGTCAAACTATGGCTTTTCCCTACGACCTTGACCTTGACCCATTGTCTGACCCTCAACACTCACCATCATTTTTCATATTGGATAAAAAACACTTGGAGTTATTTTATTCACACACACACACACACACACACACACACTGAACAAAATATAACATCCCCACTCGCTTTACCAGTGCAATGTCAACCCTCCTGACCGCAGGGTTGCTGCACGTGGTATTTAGTGGGGAGGGGTTACTAAGCGTACCGCCCTTTTCTTATCGGCTCATAGTTGCGGAACTCATGTTTCACTACTATAGGGTTCCTTTCCTATTTATCATTTGAATATTACTCAAACCTTCACCTCTGGGTGACCTGAGGCTGTACATGGTTATTAAATTAGAAAAATTGCGTTAATAATACCATATAATTCTTTGTTTACACGTCTCATCTGTCACTGTTATTTGCAGTAACTTCACTGACTACTGTACCAGTGGAGGGCTGGCTTAACAATATCATGTTTTCAAAATTAGGTACCTTTTCACTCCCCATCGTCCTTGCCATTAAATGATCGAAATCCAGCAATAGGATGCTCTTTATGTTATATACAGTATCTTAGTTCCATACTTACCGTGCTGTAGATTTTATGTACTACAACTGTGCATTTCATCTTAAATTTCTGTCTTTGTCTAAGCAGAGAAAACAATCTGACAATTGCTGGAAGAGAATGCCAAAAATGACTCGCAGTTCTTCGGCTGTCACTTACTTTGGGCATATACCACACGGATCCGGTTGGAAAGAACTCCTCCTTGGCCACATATAGATCAGTCTTTCTCCTGGGGTTGCTGTTGTGCATCATCATATCAAGCACGAGGGCGCTGCGGTAGTTTATATAGCCGAAGGTCCCCTCCACCACCATGCGCATGCTGTCTTCATCGTTGTAGAATTGCATGTCTTTCCACATCCTCTGGTACAGTGGAATGCGGGATGTGGAGAAGAGCTGGTGACGTGATCCCTGATTTTAAGAATAGCAGATGAAGTTAAAACTGTGTATAATACTAAGTAGCATTCATCATATTCACTTCAAGGTTTCAAAACAGTGCTGAATACAATGATATGAAAGAGACATGAATAAATAATAACAAAATGTTTTAATAGAGGTGCTGTTGTTGTTATTGTAGCCCCAGGTTCATCTGAATGTGAACCCGGTGGACTGTAGGCTGAAGCTGTCCCCTGACCTGCGGCCCGCCTTCCTCCTATCGTAAGATAGGCAAGGAGTTCAGAGATTTCTGATTGATCGAAGAACTCCACCATCCGGCTATACCAGTGACACAACTCGATCGCGTCCCTTCCCTACACCAGAGAAGGTGGAAATGGAGGTAGCAAGAATCTAGAGGACGTTGTAAAAGAAAAGAATATAATGTTAATCAATTATATGATGTTCTCGTCACTGCAGCATGGCACGTCCATGTCCACCCTTTGATACACTGGGATGCGGGATCTGGAGAGTTGGTGGTGTTCCGAGCCGTAATGGGAAGAAAGGTGGGAAATGTTGACAAGTTTTCATCAGAGAGAACTTGCCCCTGTATAACTGATTGTATTCGCTAGATCCTTCTTGGCAGTTAGGATTTGTGTTGTCTTCAGAGAATTAAGAATGCATGTGAGTTTCCAGTGTCATTTTTTTCCGTCTTCACTTACTACAAGCTCTGTCCCATCTCTCGTGAGGCGCTGTTTGCACCACGCTTCTTCGTCTCCACTCTGTCCTTATTCTTTCTAAACTTGATTATGGGTGTCAAGTCTGTTTTTCTACCTCGGCCCGTACTCTTTCAAGACTTTACTCCACCATACTGGCCTTCGATTAGCCATAGGTGCATTTCCGTCAACCCCGGTCACAAGCCTTTGCGTCGAACAGGGCCTTCCCCCCTCTCTTCTCGTCGTTCTCTATTTACGGTTAGGTCTTATGCACTTCTGCTTCAGTTTCCTTCTAATAAATTTCTCCATACTCCCCCACTCTCCACCGTTCTTTTCAGTCTGCTTCTCATCTCCTCCTTCCTTTCTCCCTCCGTGTCCCTACTCTTCTTCAGCCTATTGGTTTCACCTTTCCACCCATTCATCCCTTTCATCCTCTCTCTTTCCCCCCTTAGCTTTTTCGTCCTCCAGTGATCTCTTGTTTTCTCCCTTGTTCTTCCTCAATGCTTCCTCCTGTCGCCACCCGCTCCCATTTACTTGAACTCATGTCTTCTCATTCTTCAGCTACTCCTATCTTTACCGATGGTTCCACATCCCTTCGAGGTGTTGGTATTGCTGTTGTCTCCCCTGAGTCTTCTTTCTCCAGTTCCCTTCCTTCTGTTGCAGAACTTTATGCTATTCTTTTCGCTCCGAAGTCCCTGTTTCGTTCCTCTTCCTCCTATTTTGTTATCTTCTCTGATTCCCGTAGTGCGCATTCTTTTCTACGAACTTCTCCTTCCCATCCCCCTGTCGCTCAAATTCAAGAGTGGCTCTCCCGTTTTCCTGTGCGTAAGAAGTCGATTCAATTTTGCTGGGTCCCTGGTCGTGTTGGAGTTGCCGGTAATAAACGTGTAGATTAATTTTACTGGCTCGTTCTGCTGCTCTGTCTCTCACGTCATCTCCTCGGCCCAATCCTGCTCTTACTTGTTTTCCTGTTCTTATTTGCCTCTTCTGAGACTTATGGCAAACTTTCTGGAACTCCCAGGTCGCCAGTAAGCTTCATCTCGTTAAACCTTCGTTTCTTCTTAGGTCTGTTTCCACTTATCCCAATCGTCGATGGGAGACTGTCCTTGCTAGTCTTCGCTTAGGTCACACCCGGATCACTCACGGTTACTTAATGAGCTGTGACCCTCCTCTGCTTTGTTCACGCTGTAACTGTCCCTTGACTATCAGACATCTTTTTCTCGACTGCCTGTTCATACTTTGCGACCGTTGCTCTTTTTTCCTTTCCCTCATTATTACCCCGGCCCTCGTTGCTTACTGATTTCCTTGGTGATTCTGCTACTTTTTATTTTTCTAATATTGTTTTTTTTTCTTTTTGCTCTGCGTATTTTACATCTTATTCAAATATCCATTCCTTGCTGCCTTAGTGCCACACAGCCTCTGTAGACTTGGTGCTATTTTTTTTTCCCTCACTATAATTCTGTATAGTATCTCTCCCTGCCCTCTCTCTCTCTCTCTCTCTCTCTCTCTCTCTCTCTCTCTCTCTCTCACACACACACACATTGCACTGAGACCTCTGTCTTTGATGAAACTGGGCATGAGTGATTTTTTTTTTCTTCCGTGCTTTAGTTGTCTGGTAATCCTGAGTATCTTAAAACTCAGGTTTGTGACAAATTTTACTATCCGAATGACTCAGAGGTTAGATTATGTTTTATATTTACTGAAAGAGGATAAAAAAGGATAAAATTTCAAAGGTTCTCATCTTGTACCTCAAATGAATAGCAATCTTGGTCCGTTTGGCGAATACCTACCTTATATTTATTCAAACCATATTTCAGGTTGGAGCCAAGGAGCTGCTGGAGTGTGTCTAGCGGTGGGGGAATGAAGGGCACTGCTAAATTGCTGGTGAGGGAGGTCTTGTAGTGGGTCGTCACCAAGAAGGCGAACAGGAACCAGAACCCGAGAAACACCTGGGGGGAAAGATGGCAGCTGCTACACTACTTTCAAAGTGATGCTGTTAATATTCTTCATTACCTCTCTTTTTTTTTCTGTATTTTTTCGCATTTGTTGCATGCCATCAAATCAATGTATAAACATAAAATTAGATTACAACTATGACAAATTACGTGATTAAATAATAGTGTAATTTTTCCAAACTGCCAAAAATGTTAGTATCAATGAAGAGTTAGCGAAATAATATTTCTGTTCCATTATTTTATTAGAGAACTGATTACATTAATAAGTACCTAAGCACGAGGATGTGGCCCCAATTTTTAAAGTGACCATTGAGACTATGCCTTTGATTGTGTGTGTGTGTGTGTGTGTGTGTGTGTGTGTGTGTGTGTGTGTTACTACATCTTGAGTAATGGCAAGTGCAAAATAAAAGCATGCAATGATGAAAAGGTAGTGAGAATCATGCTCACCCTGCCCGCAGAGAGCCAGAGGTAGCCATAGAGGGACTGGCTGAGGATGGAAGCCAGGATGCTCATGGAGGCGTGGGAATCCAAGAGACGGGAGGAGCAGATTGTGGTTTGAATGTGGTAGAAGACATGGTAGAGCAGAACCCCACCACACACAGACACCACCACACACACCCACACCTTCACTGAAAGGGAAGTGTGAAAATAATCTGATGTACATTACTTAGCCAAAAATAATGATAAATTAGGGTAAAGAAACTTAAAATTGAACACCATCATACAAAAATCACCACATACACCCACACCTGTAAGGAAAGTTTAGTAGGGTGTATTGTGTAAGTGAAGAGTGATGATCTGAATGTCGTAGAAAACTGATAGACCAGAACCCCACTGCAGATAGACACACTTCTACATATTTATACGTTCATTGCAATGGAAGTTTAATAAGTTAATATGCAATGAAAAACTGAGATACATAGATTATTTGCTGTAAAATTCTCTTCATCCCACGTATACATCACCACATCACCACACACATTCATGTAGACCAATTTAAATCTGCAGTAAAGGAAGTAACCGACGTTAGTTCATGTAAAGGTATTTATAACCAGGGAGCCAGCCCCTCAAATTTTGGAAAAAGTGGCCCTGAAAGATAAACTTTTTTACTTTATGTTTTTGTAATCTGTAACATTCTAGGAGCACGGGAAAGTAAGGTACTAATAAAAATCTCACTGCAAATCCATAAAATGAAGCATAGTTTAGAAATGACGCTTCATGTCAAAAGCGTTCAAGTAAGAAACACTTATCTGCAACACAGTAGTGCCATAACCTCATAGTATTAATTTTTGCAGCTTGAGTGCACTAAATACCCCTTCATTAAACCCAGTGCAACATGGTAGTTCTGTAAAACAAATATATTTTCAAATTTTCATGAAAAAAAATAAATACTGAAATATGAGATTTACTGAACAAAATGTACATGTTTCTGACTAGTGTGTCTAAAATAACTACCAAGTATATTGCCTCCCTTCTTCATCAAAAAATGTCATACAGAAATACATTAGTAATTATACGTTTGGCAACAGAGGCTCATAAAGTGAATCAACTGACTGTCTCAGACCCAGAACTTTGCTAACTGTAACCTATAACTTGAACTGACTTTTCCATAGTGGGTGAGTTTCTTTGTGCTTATCATAACTAAAAACATAACTGAATATGAAAAGTATAATGACATTATCTTAAATAACAGACACTCAGAAAATGAATCATCGTATGACTATTGCCACAGACACAAAACTTTGTTATCTGTATAACTTGATCTGACTTTACCAAACGGGTGAGTTTCTTGTGTCTTTGTTATGGTATGCTAAATACATAACTGAATATGAAAAAAAAAAAAAAAAGGTAATGACATCATCTCAAATCAACGAATCTTCATCGTCAGATGATTCTTGGGCCTCAGTACGTAAGCATTTATCAGCTTTACTTAGGCATGGACAGTCGCCAAACTTTCCACCTGGGCCACCTAGCCGCGAGAGGTGGGTGACGGGTGCTGGCAACAGCGTATCTGTTTGTTCGTGCGTACATGCTTGACGGAAGTTCGGATCATCAACTCTCGTCTTCCGTAGTGAACCTCAGTCAGAGTTCAACCCAATATTCAGTCGACAATTTTTAGCCGATAGAATTTCAAAAGAACTTTTTGAAAGCACTGGATGATGCGAATATTGAAAACATTAAGTAAAGTATTCTAAAAGACCGCATCTTTACATTTATTACATATTTATAAAAGTATTCTTTTTCATTATTACATGATAAACCCATGGCTAAAAATTGTCTGCTGAATATTGGGGGGAAGAACCGTCGTGTGACCGGTCCTTACGGTAGAAAAATAGACGCCGGTGTCTGACTGTTCGTTATGCATTTCGGCAGTCCTGGGCCGGTCTCGATTAAACCTATTGAAATACCATTCTTAATCGTCATTAATCGTTACAGGATTACTCATTGGGCGAATATTAATTTAACTCACGCTGGAAAGGAGTGATAAGCTTCTTCCAGGGTGCACTGGGGGGACTCTTGGCTGTGATGAAGGTGATGGCGTCCATGAAGAACATAATGGTAGGATCCAGTAAATTGGCTCGCTCCTGCATCATGACTAGGCCTAAGGTTACGTTGGCTCGCCCAAACTCAACCTCACCCATTATTCCAGTCCAGTGGCCCTGGGAATGGACGAGACAGGTAGAGACCGATGGGATATATATATTTTTTACCTAAACTTGACTTAAAATTGCCATATCATTATTTCGAGTGCAACAACAACAGATTAATACTGAACAACAACAGATTAATACTGACAACAGATTAATACAACAACAGATTAATACTGAAACAACAGATTAATACTGAAATACGGTGCTTTTCATGAAGTAGTGCAGTGGAAAAGCGTTATGTTGTCTTCGGCAACTGGGCTACATGATATAAAACGACAAATGACGAAAATCTGGGCCATGTTAAGTCGAAGAAGTATGGTGAATTTGCTGCTGTCATTCCAAGCACAAGGAGTAGCTGGCTTTCAACATCACCCATCACGCCAAACCAGTTGCCCTTCTTGAAGGGAGTCAAGAATGAACAAGGATTTATGGTCATATACTTAAAACTTAAACACTAAAGCGAAAAGCAAGTTCCCAAAATGAGAGATGAGAAACGACAGCTAAAGGAAGTGACTTTGATGAAAAAGTTACATTTTCCAGACCAATGTAATGAGAGAAGCGAACATACAGACTGAGAATGATGGGGTCCACTGACAATGTTTTCTAGTACTTTAAGGCTCGAAATTCATCGCAACTCATAAAGTTAATCCACTGGCCCCGAAAATGTAAAAAGAGACTCGATCAGGAATTATGGCCGTTATCTTTAATCGAGAAGAAGACAAGCCTCCAGCATTTTGTAATAATTTCCGAGTGCATGACGATGACAGAACATCACCAATAACCCAGGTAGGATCCAGTGAATTTACTCGCTCCTGTACCATGACCATGCTTAAAGAGAAGGTGGCTCGTCCGAAGTCGAAATCATCCATGACTAGTTAAGTGACTTCGAGATTAAGAGAGGAGACAAGTTCAGAGCGATAGGATTTTCTCGTTCCAAGACCAACCAAACATTTAGTTTATCCAAACTCA
>JAGKTI010005775.1:10822-43510 GCA_018397915.1 Birgus latro
ACTCACATCATCTTTGAGAACACCATATTCACCATCGGCGGGCATGACGATGTCGTAGGTGAAGTTCAGTTTGTAAGCAACTACATCCAGGGTGTTGATGTCAAGGGATGGTTTAGCAATCACCACCCTGGATCCTTGAACAATCTCATAGTCTATAAATGGCTTGAAGTGCAAAGCAGAAGCTATAAGTTTGGTTCTGTAGAAATTAGCCATCTGGTCTGGGAAAATGTCATTAGTATTTGCAAGGCCAGTGTGACTGGACCATTTATTTACACTGAGAACTTTTGGGAAGCCTGAAGGATGCAAGAGCTGGCGTATTAATACACGCCAGTAGGTATTGTTCTGATTTGTATGTGGGATGATGGCTGCCATATTTTGCTCCTTCCTCAGGCGTTGATCGAGGAGGAAGCGTTCAGCCTCGTCAGTGTCTTTGGTGTTGACGAGGAAGTATTTTGTTAGCTTGCTGGAGGAAGCATCTGTTAGTAAAGCCAGTAGTTGGGAGTCGGGTAGTTCTGGCATCAAGTACGTTATGCAGGAATAAGGAGTCACTCTTGCAATATATTTCTTTATGTGTTCCAGTGTTTCTTGATTTTGGTGAGAAACCCTCTGACTGATGAAAATTATCACATCAATTATTGTTTGATACACAGCTATGTTTTCTATTGAATTTTTTGCATAACAGTTGACCTGTCGGGGGTGTAGTGAACTCTCTGGATATGTGCTTGTTCCATTATTTTGCCAAGAGTTTGATTTATTCCCTTCTTCAGGTAATATCACAGCTCTGAGACACTTTGGAGTGTACTGTTCAGCAAGAAGGTTCATTACAGTTGATGCCTGGATGGCTTCCATGTTTCCAAATGTACCCACCTCTGCAGCCACAGTAGCTGAGAGACTTCGCTTCCCTGCCGATGATTTGACGATAAGAAGACTAATCATTAATGCAGCTGCCAAATGAGTCGGCGATCCCATGACAGTACGAAAGCTGAAAGGCGCAGAAAGCTATAGCTATGTAATGTAGGGAACGTAAAAGTTAGCTATGTCATACACAAACATCTTTCCGATTGTGAGTCCTTACAGTAAATGAATGTATAATAACCCAGTGCTCTTAATGAAATTTTCTTGTCACGATGAAAATCACAATCAGTTACAAAAAAAAAAAAAAGTTTTATTTTCTAAACTGACATGTTTGTTACCTATATTTTCTTATAAAATTAGCTGAAGTAATAAGGCACAGTGAAGAGCTATTTACACTACTTTTTTACTAGTTGAGTCACAGGTTTGTATGTTGACTACACACTACATCAGATCGAAATGTTCTGGGGAAAGATTCGATTACAAATAAAATGTTTATACATCCACTAGCAATACTGCTCCTGCCAGTCATAAACGGTGCATACAATTTGTAACCAGCCATTGAAGTAACATTATGATTTTAATAATAATTAGTTGACCATTGAACAAGGCCTTAACATACCGTAAAAAAAAAAAAAAAAAAAAAAACAAACCCTTGTTTACGAAAAAAAAAAAAAAAAGTCAAACCCTTGTTTACATTCAACCCTTCCTCCAACTTTGGGACAAAAAAGAACAAAATTGTTTCAGATATTTTGTTATCACATAGACAAGTGGCTCGAACTTTCACCTTACCCTGTGATTTTGACATTGCTTGTTCTCAAAATCGATTTCCTTTGTAGTTGCCTTTTCCTCATCGCTTCCACCAGGTTTAGTGTAAAGTGGTTAAAAACTGTTCAAGTTGGCCTTGCTAGATAGAAGTGACCTAACCCAACAAATATTTCAGTTACTTGAACTGTTAAATTAAAATGTGTACATGTTATCATTCTGCAACAGCCATGACTCAGAAGTAACTGTATTTTCAGAGCATCTAAAGAAAATCTGATCACTCAGGTCCTGCAGTTTAACATTTTGAACAGAAACATTAGGTAGACAATAAAACAAAGATGAACCCATTTTTTTTTTTTTTACTTCACTTTCATATATTCACTTCCAATCCCTTTTCAGTAGCGTTGTAACAGAAGATATAAAACGTAGTGTCTTCCAGAGAAAGCAGTGGATAAGAAATTTATCCCCAACTGAATACTTTTTTGTGTATAATATTTAGAAGACCTTTCTGCTCAAGAAGATAGCAGGCATTCTCTGTAAGCGGATAATGGTTATATCAGAGCAGAGACTTAGGGTCAGTGGGCAAAGCTTACCTCTCTACTGAAATAATTTAGAACAGTAAATTATTAACCGATGCCCACAATGCAAGAAACGCAAAAGAAAAAAAAAACACCTATAAATGTGTACGGTTTGAACACATCTGAACAAACATACTAAGCACAAACAATATTGTACTCATCCCCCTTTAGTAATATGGCATTCTTAATTGCTTAATTCCTCAATACACCTGATTATTTCTTTGGTGTAGGGGTCGCCTTTGTTGGAGAAATATATTCAGTGTAGGATGCCTTTTCTCTTTGGATATGGTCATTTGCAATAGTATGTTTGGCATGTATTCAGGTGTATTATTTCACATTGCTTATCAGAATGGATTGACAGCTTTATTTTTTCCTTAATAATTGTGTCTCTTTCCCAAGCTGCATTTATTGTCGAGTCAATGCAATACCATACGGACACATATAACAACCGATAAAGATGATGATGAAACACAAACACTCATTGAAAAAAAGAGCTCAACAGGCAAACAAGATAATATAATCGATACTAAACATTTTCATATCGATTCTAGAAATCACAGCTATGCAGTGTCTAAATTATAATCTGTTGCATATTTCAACAAGATTATGAGGAAATTATTCATCTTTTTTTTTTCGTTTGATACACATAGTCCAATTCAGTTTATTAAAACTTTGATCAATACATCGTCGTGGAAGAGTACGGTAAATCCCGTATTATTTAGCGTTCTGATAGAAATAAATGAACTATAAATATTATGCAATTATGAGTTTTATACTGACTTGTATTTAAGTCCATGAATTTGACAGCTAGTTAAATAATAGTATAAGATAAAACATTATTATTTTTATGAGGAGGTTGGAAGAATCTCTCTCTCTCTCTCTCATGTGCAAAAAGATTGAGAAGGAAGGAAGGAACAACGAAGTATCACCCGGCAATAACATAGATATATGGTACTAAGGGAGAAGATACACCCGGGGTAAAAAAAAAAATAATAATAATATGTGTCTATCTATTGCCAGACGCCTTAATCCCGTAAGGGGCTGTAACATGCAACACTTTGGTGAGAGAAATTCCGTGCTCTGGTAGCTATTTAAGGAGTTTATTGCTAACTGTTACATCACAGTCTTCTCCTCTAGAGTGACGCCCCAGAACTGACTCCGCTGCCCAGCCCACAGCGTGGGAGCATGTGTCTACTCAGCGTTTTTAGTGGGGGCACATACGTAGTGAGGGGGGGGCATAGATATACATGGGGGGGGGCATAGATATACAGTAGGGATGGTACAACACTGCCCCGGGTAGCTGAGATGGTGTCTCCTGACACTAGAGAGGAGTTATATGGGGGTTTGTTTATATTACTTAGATAGGTGGGGCGTATGTACAAGGAGGAAGTATGATATAGGGGTGGAGGGAGGACATGGCCATGTCAAAGGGATGTAATCTAGTAATATATAAGGCTAAAATGGATATAAGACACACAAGGAGTAAGTATGAGTATGTGTTCTTCAAGGTTCTTAGATATAAATATATATAATGGTTAATGATAGACATATACTTTTAACTCTTTTCTATATAGTTTGCACTTTTTTTTTTTTGAAGTTAGTCTCTGTATTTCACACATTACTGTATCAGAGAAATGCCATCATTTGCTGGTGGTACTATTTCTGTCCACAGTTTGTACATTAATCAGTTGGCATTGGTAGTCACTAAATGTGAGGGCACTAAGTACGGGTAGCTTCAACGTCCTGTGGAGGTCGTACTACTCCTGTTGCGATTCTGATTTCTTGCAGTCTGCATTCCATTTTCCTGACACAACAGTGCACTTCACAGATTATGAGTAGAAAACCTATGAAAGAGATAGCCACAGGGGAAAACACAACTGTTGGATGAACCCATGAACGGCTGAAGGACAGAGAAAATTGATCCATAATGAAGTCACTGTCGTTGAGGAATGTTAGCATACGCAAGTTGGGGGAGGTGATGGTAATGTTAGCAAATGGCAGGTTGGAAGGCATGTCAATTGGTTGGAAGATGTCATAGGAGTTTACAGACTGCTTGGTGATAGCGAGTGGGGTAAGTAACGACTGACTCTGATTTGATGGTACAATAGTCCAGTACTTTGTACAGACCACTAGCAGGTACGGAGTGGACCAAAGAACCAGGACACATGATGGTGACAGAGATGGGAACAGTAAAGAAGTACTGGACGTGGTCGAGGTAAGCATGGTGGACTGGGAGTACAGGAGCTGGAACAAAGGAACAGGCCGAGTATATGGAATGGTTGCGAATTAAAGCAGACTCACAGGGTGTAGCGCTGCTAGGGAAGATAGTGAAAAGGTGGGCAGCACATAGACGAGAGGTAGGGGTGAGGGAGGAACATTTCTGGAGATCTATGGTAGAAAGGAAGGCAACTGAAAGATGATCATGGGAGAGGAGGAAATATTCTGAAGGAATAGATATTTGCAATAAGGATTTGTTGTACCGGAAGGGAAAAGGAATGATGTGGAAAAGGTTGAAGGTGATGGCAGAACGTAGATTATGGACGACGACGTATTTGGTTAAAAGAGTGGTCTCGAGAACTGGATAGTAGTATTCGAGAGAGGAGTAGAAGAGTACTGGGGACAGACCGAAAGTAGAGTGAGCCCATTCTAATACAGAACGGAGAGCTGAGATAGGTAATAAGTCTGCAGTGACACGTCCATTAATAGCATCGACTAGGATACGAACGAAGGTAGGGACTTGAGAAAGTAAAGAGTCAATGGCTAGTTGGAGATTATCCATGTTGAGTTTGAGATAGAAGAACTGAGTAATAATGTTGAGATTTGAGAGGTGTTGTTTTAAGATGTCGGTGAAGTTGTTCAGAGTGTATGTTGCTTCATTTAGGTGGGCTGTAATCTTCTGTAACATAGTGTGTTGATGACGTGGCATTGAGATTTTAGGGCTGAAGATAAATGAGCGAGATCAGATTTGAAGACAAAAAGGTCACGGGCTGTAGCGACGCCAAACAAGCCACTTAGAATCTCACCTCCGAAGTCAAAGAGACCTCGTTTCACACGAGAACGACCTACAGGTGTCTGAATGGAAAATGTGTCATTGAGCTCAGTGAATATGTCAGTTATGTTTTGATTGCAACTGCCAGGAAAGTGGCAGGAAAAGATGATATAAACACTATTTGGGTTGTGTTTCCCCATGATGGCCGAGAGATGGGTCTTGATTTTGTGGAGCTGGTGCGCATAGGCAGGCAGGGCGATGGCTACGTCAGCCAGGGGCGCAAGATCGTAGCGCAGGGAGACTACAGCTTTGATGAGCATTACATCGTCTCCCGAGCCGACCAAGGCCCCGGGACGTATTCCACTATCGTCCTCACCCAACCAGGACCCTAGGAGGGTCAGCACTGCCAGCAGGTAGACCGCTAACATCGTACCTAGAAAATTAGGTTAGAATTAATGGGAGAGGTCCTGGAGAGGTTGACGGGCGGAACACAGTTTGGATCGATATTGATTGGTTGATGAATGAGTAGGTGTAGGTAGAGATGAAGGAGACTGATGGATAGGTGGAGATGGGGTAGACTGAGGGGTTTGTGGAGTAGGAGGGGTAGCAGAAGGCTGTGCAAGTGACTCTTCCAACACTAGGCCTCGTGGTGCACGCTTTAGATCGTCTGCATGGACCCATTTGGTGTCTTTAGTGGATAGGTCTTGTATGTGAAATTTGTTATTTTGTTGATTGAGTACGCGGTGGGGCCCCGTAAATTTGTCATCCAAATTTAGAGGTGCGCATATGGGAATGAGCAAAGACTAGATTCCGGACGTTGATAGTGATAGGAGAGGCAGATTTATGTTGGTGCTGCATCATGTGCTCCTGAGATGAAGCCAGATTTGATGTTACATTCTGATGGATTGTTTGGAAGTTGGCCAATTATTGACATAATCATCCATGTTATAGATGGAGCCTGACATTGAAGATAACAGGGAGTATGGTAGGTCTTCATCAAAACCAAAGAGGACAAAGAAGGGAGATTCGCCAGTAGATGCATTGATGGAGCTATTGATTGAGGATGCCACTTGGGGAATCCAGTCATCCCAAGACGAACTATGGGAGCCTAGGTGTCTGAGGCACTCTAAGATTTTTCTATTGTGGCGCTCTACAAGGCCATTGGAAGCCGGATGGTTAGGCACAACATTGCATTTATTAATTTTAAAGCGGCGACAGATCTCATCCAGGAGACTATTGTTGAACTCAGTACCGTTGTCAGTAAGGATGGTCTGTGGGGTACTGAACGAGCAAATTACGTGATCTACGAAGGCACGTGCAACACTCTTAGCGGTCTTATCTGAGAGGCGCACGAGGACAGACTAGCGCGAGAAGTGGTCGACTGCTACAAACAAATACTCTGCGCCTGATTTCATACGAGGGAGCTTTAAAAGGTCGATGGAGGCTGTTTCCCATGGTCGTGAGGGGATTGGGTATTGTAAGAGCGTTGCAGGTAACCCGGTTGATCCTTTGTGGTGGTGGTATGAATGGCAAGAGTCACAGTGTGCATTGATATCGCGCCGCATGGTTGGCCAATAGTATTCGAGACGTGCTTGGCACAAGCAAACCTGGATGGGATGCGTGAGGTGCACCATGATCTATGTGAAGGACCACAGATATTAGGTCAGTTGGGACAACGAGTTGGTGTATTTCTCTTTTGAGCAAATCCTTCCCTGTACAAGAAATCATCTTCTAGTATGAACTCATCTAGTGGTACTGGCAGAGTAGGCAAAGTCGAGGCATCTCTTGATTCTAGGAAATAAACTACTTTGGACCATACGGGATCTTTGCGCTGAGAGTTTTGAACAACCTCTGATGTTAGGGTTGTGCTTTCAGTTACCTTGGGCTGCAGTGTCGTGACAGCTGCTGCTGCATGACATGACAGTACGTCTGTGACTACATTCGATTTTTTCCTGGGACATACTGAAAAGTGGGATTGAAGTCCTGGATGGTGATGGACCATCTAGTTAGACTACCTGTGAGGTTGCGTCCCTTAAACAAATCACATAGAGGGAGGTGATCTGTCTGGATATGCACTGGATAACCATATACTGTATCTCTGAAATGTTTCAAGGACCAGACCATTGCTAAAGCTTCTAGATCTGTGACACTGTAATTACGTTCAGCGGTCGTAAGGGCGCGACTAGCATACGCTATTATAAGCTTCTTGATGTTTGATCGAGTTGCATTAAAACTGCACCAAGTCCTGCGCCTGAGGCATCTGTGCATACAAGAAAGGGTTTTGTTTAATCAGGGAATGCTAATATTGGGGCATTTACAAGAGCTGACTTTAATGCTTTGAAAGCCTGTGACTGATCGTTAATCCATACAAAGGGTACATTCTTCTTTAGTAAGTGAGTTAGAGGAGCGGCGATCTTTGCATAGTCCTTAATGAATCTACGATAGTAACCACTTAGGCCCAGGAAACTCCTTACAGAATCGGTAGAGGTAGGTTCTGGGAAATTGGTGATCGCCTTAGTTTTGTTGTCATTAGTATGAATGCCTTGTGCATCAACGACATGTCATAGAAAGTTGATTTTCAGGAAGTCATTTTTACTGAGGTTGATTTTCAGGCCTGCTAGCTGTAGGCGTTCAAGTACTTGTTGTAGTTTGGCAAAATGGTCAGAGATTGATTTACTCACAACAATGATATCAACTAGGTAAGCAAAAAGAGAGTGTCCCATCATGCCACTGAAGACCGAATGGATAAGTAGCATGAATACTGAAGGAGTATTTCTCAAACCAAAAGGAAGTCTCTTGAAGTGAAAATGTCCGGAAGGGGTGCTGAAGGTTGTAATTAGGCAAGAGGATTCTCCCATTTCGACCTGCCAGTAGCCACTGAGGAGGTCTAGGGATGAAAAGACTACGTTATTTCACCAAGTGATTCTAGCAAATCTGTGAGGACGGGTAATGGGAAACGGTCTGGAACAGTTACAGAATTTACTTTACGGTAGTCCACTACTTGTCTAAAGTTGCCGTACTTCTTTGGGACTAAGAAAAGAGGGCTATGCCATGGACTGATGGAGGGTTCGATAATGTCCTGAACTAACATTTTCTGTACCATTTGATCTGTTAGTTTTCTCAAGCTGTGAGGTAACCGATACGCTGGTATGTAAATTGGCCGAGTTCCTGGTACTAGTTCTGTGTGATGTTTGACAAGGTCTGTCCTGCCCATCGGTTCTCCGGGTAAGGCTACCACATTTCTGCAAGTGAGCAAAAGGCCGAGCAGTTGGTCTGTATGTTGTGGGAAGTCCTTGCAAGTTAGATTCGAGAGCAGGTCAGGTGAACGAGTCGGAGCAGATCCCGTAAAGTTGATGGCACACACACCTGTCGGTTCACTATCATCATCAGTAGGGATAGAGGATTCCTGGCACACCATTACGGCTGCTGGGTATACTAGGAAGTCTCCGATCATTACACCACTTTTAAGTTTCAGTGGAGCATTAGTGACACTGAGCAAGTATAGATAGCATAGGCTGTCCTCTGAGACTGTGCACCATGCTGACTCATAAGTTAAGCCGTTCACACAACACACAGGTAGCGTTAGTACATCCACTCCTCCTTTCGCACCTACAACGTGAAGAGAGTGTTTGGTGAACTCATGCGTTAAGAAAATTGTGCACGTTTTCGTTACTGCACGCATCATCTCTGCGTGTTGGAGAACATCAGCCAAACTCTGTGAGGTAGTTAACTGAGACATGTCTGAGTCAGCTGTAGTGCTGTCGTTAGAGTAGCTTGGAAAAGCCATTTCTGAATGCTGAGAGGATGTATCATCAGGTGTTGAGAAATTTATGTCCTTCGTCTCAGTTAGAGGAGGAATGATCTTTTATTCTCAGATAATGATGATTATGGCTTGTCTTGTTCTCTAATCTTAGGTAGTGCGAGAGTCAAGGGGGACTGAATGACTGAGTTTATTTTAAGTACAGGACGGGGACATTGCATACTGTAGACTGGGAACCCAGAAATGTCTATACTACTACAGACAGGCAATAATGCAATGGAGTGTTGTGCCATGGTGGGTAAGTCAATAAGGGCATCTGCTGGATATTTCAATTCGTTAGTAACATGAAATTGTATTGGGAAAGGGAGCAAGGCGCTGTCTAGTTGTACTTCTAAAGAGACTCTTCCCTTGACCTAAAACTCTGAGCCTTCTACACCACATAGGCGAATGTCAGGCGGCTCAAGGAAACTGATCTTTTTGCGTGGCGTTGAATGATGTCTAAAGAGGTATCAGAAATCAAGTTTACTATAGATCCTGTGTCCATGAAGAACAATGTTTGTATGTCATTACTCCATCCCAGAATGACTAAGCCTGAGGAAGTTATGGGCCCAACATGGCGGATGGGGAGTTGGTGTTCTGTTGCTACGTCATACTGGTCCGATACTGGCGCGTCGCATCCCCCGGCTGGCAGTGGTTTAGGTAACGACATTCCTCAGTAGTGCGAGTCGTACTGGTCTTATGATACTTGCACGTAGGACGACGCGAACGGGAAGGCGTACGCTGTCTAGTTTGGGAGTACTGTCGTCTGTGTTTCCGGTCGCAACTTGTTTCTCGATGTCCGGTATTACCACAGTGCCAGTAAAGAACCGAGGACTGTCTGTTCCGTCGGACACTAGACTGATCACGACCGGCGGTTGGTGAACGATGCCAGGTAGGAGAACGGTGCGTGGCAGGTCTGCCTCGCGTGGTGGGACGGGAACGGTATTGGTCTGGTGGAGTGGAGGTGTGACAGACTTGGGAGGCCAAGGTGGAGTTTATGGCCTGACATATGCAGTTTGAACCTGTTCTTTCGTGGATGATTTTAGTGATCCGAACAGTTTTATCTCCTGGATTGAAACCTATCTCCAGGGCTATCTCTCTTTGTCGAGGATCAAGCCAATGCAGGAATCTCAGGTAACCTAGTAAATCTGTAAAGTTGTCGAGTGAAAGTATAGGAACTCCATTTATTTCTTCTACCCATTTTGTTCCTACTAGTAATTGTCACATATCGCTACTAGTTGCCTTCATGGCAGCGGCTGCTTCATGTACTTTGGCATGTTGTGTTGGGACTGTCAAATCCTCCTTCATCTGAGTGAGGAGATTAGTTAATTCAATGAGAGATGCAGCATTGGAATGCTGGCAGCAAAGTGTTATGAGTTCCTTATGGAGATCAAAGGTTTTAATGCCATCAAAATGACCTGCACGGATCGCGGCTCCGATGTCTGATTTGCCTTGGTGTAATCAACCCATTAAATAAGAAACTTTGGTTTTCATCTGTAATCCGCCGATTGTGGATATCGGTTTCTACCTCTCTGAGAAAATCATACATAAACCGACCAAGTCGAGTCCTCGCCGTTAAATTTGGGACGATTTGGGATCGTCGAGAGAGATAGACTGTGGAGTAGGCGTTGTTTGAGCCATCGTTGGAAGTGTGGAAGTTACGAAACTAGGGGATTGAGAGAGAGTAGGTAGTGGTAGTTATATGTAGTGTAGGTGGGAGATGAAGTGGGGCAGGAGAGTTAACGATAGTGGAAGGAGTAGGGATAGAAGGAAGCTGTGTAGAATCAGAGGTAGAGTATGAGGTATCTGGATGGATAGTATCTGGACTGAAAGTATGTGGTTCGGTGGGAAATGAAGTATGTGCTGCTGAGGTGGGTCGTGGGTAGGAGCGGCCGCAAAGAAGATGAGTCGCTGTATCGTCCTCGGCGGGTGATATGTGATCACTCGCAGTTTGTTGACTGAGTGGTGGGAGTAAGTTCCGTATATTCAAAGTATGACATGTAGTGTGGCGATGTAATATAAGATGAAAGATGAGTAGGGATATGTGTATATTATTACGATCACAAGTATGAGGAATCTCTTTATAGGCTAAGATTTCAGCGGTAAAGACATCGGACTATACTTATGACCGCAACAAAATAGGTGAGATAAAAGTATCATAGGTAAAGGAATACTGTACTAAAACAATACTTTTACTTATCTAAATTATGTACACCACCACCATTATATATTCTTATCACAAAACTTATGTGTTCAACTTCCCACATAATCAAGTATCAGTCAATTCACAGTCATGTACAAGTAAATCGAAGGTATAAAGAACAGAGAAAAAACAAATGATGAAGCTCATCCAGATGGGTAGATCAGTCAGCCTCTCCAGTGCAGCTATCAGCACACAATCAGAAGACGATCAGGCACTGGTCTCCGACAATCACAATACAGAGGGGTGGGAAGGTCCAGAGAGTAGTCGTCATTTACAGACCAATCCTGAAGAGCTACTCATGAGAGGGTGTGGAGCTCATCCCTTGTTAACTTGGTCGAGGCCTCATATATCCGCAAATGTACCGAAGTACGTGCAGAGCAGTGAAGCCTTCATGTTGGTAGGCAGGGATAAACCGACTCGAAGCTCTTGACAAACGAGAGAAGTGCAGCATTTCGAGTTGAGTCCACCGTATCCGGCTCAGTGAAGCAGTGAAACTTCATGTCGGCAGGATGAAACAGGTCCAAACGTAATATCCGTCCCTCCAAGTCCTCGTACGTCGTGGCGGAAGAAGACTAAAGGACTTGGTTCAAGTGACTGAGGGAGGCTAAAGATCAAGTATCAGTTAGGCCTCCGAAAGGTTCCTGGATAGCGTATCTGCTATGAGGTTGTCCACTCCCTGGATGTGCTGGATATCCAGGGCATATTCCTGGACCTGTAACGCCCACCTCAGGATGCGCTGATTATTATTCTTCATTCGCTGTAGGGACACAAGAGGATTGTGATCGGAATATACAAATGTGGGGAAGGCATGTTGGTAAAGGTAGCACCGGAATTTCTTGAAAGCTAATACTGGAGCTAGGGCGTCCTTTTCTTTAACGTATATGAATAATAAGAGACTGGGTGTAATATGTTCTCAAAGGTTTGCAGCAAGACAGCTCCTACACCACACTGACTGGCATCAATTTGTAGTATGAAATGTGCATTTATATCAGGAGTCTTCAAAATAGGATCTGATGCAAGAAGCAACGTTAACTTCTGAAATGCAGACTCACACTGATGTGACCAAACAAAAGGAACTTTGGGACTAGTCAGATCAGTCAATGGGGATGCAATATTTGAAAAATTTGGGCAAAATTTTCTATAAAACCCTACCACTCCAATAAACCTCATGAGAGATTTCCTGGAACTAGGAGTTGGGAAGCACTTCATCGCCTCAATGTTGGTGTCTTTGGGACGTGCCTGCCCTTTTCCCACTACATGGCCAAGATAAGTCACCGTCGAACGGGCGAAGGTGGACTTTGCAAGATTTATGGTGAGACCTGCATCTCTCAGTCGAAGGGAGCGAAGTCTCTGCTGATGTTCATCCCAGTCATCTGAAATAATTACAATGTCATCTAAATAAGCTGCAATTCCTGGGAGATCCTGTATGGTATAGTTAAAGACCCTCTGGAAGGTAGAAGGGGCATTAACCAAACCAAAGGGCATAACTTTATATAGGAACATCCAAAAGAGGTTATGAAGGCTGATAGAGGCTTAGCCCTTTTGGTTAATCCTATGTGGTAATATCCCTTCTGTAGGTCAATGGTAGCTATGAACTGCGCCTGACCCACGCTGTCCACCAAATCGTCAATTAACGGAAGAGGATAAGAATCGGGAATGGTTACACTATTCGGTCTACAATAATCTGTGCAGAACCTACTGGTACCATCTGGCTTGAGAACTAACAAAGATGGTGAAGCCCAGGGAGAACAGCTAGGTTCTGCTAAATCATGTTCCAATAAAAAGTCAGCCTCCTTTTTCATGGTCCCCTTCTCGAGAGGATTAATTCTGTAAGCCTGCTGGCGTATGGGTTTGGCATCCGGAACAAGATTAATATCGTGCATCAGCACGTTACAAAACCCTGGGAGGTCAGAAGTCATTTCAGGGAAATCCAGTAGTATCCCTTTTACACAGTCCTTTTGTGAATCAGCAAGATAGGAAAGATGACTATCTAGGTCAGCTTGAATATGACTGTTTTTAGGATTAGTCAGAGGTGAGGGAATTTCAATGACTTCTGTCTCCGGGTCAGTGGAGCACTCTTCAAGACATTCTGAATTTGCACTCACAGGTGCATTACAAACAGGGAGACAAATAGCGGAATCCTCCTTTGGGTTTCTTTGATGGTAGGGATTCATTAGGTTTATGTGGACCAACTGGGTATTCCTACGCCAGTCGGGAGTGCACACTACATAGTTATGTTCAGATAGTTTATTGACAACATAAGGTCCACAGAATTTACTCTTTAAGGGGTTACCAAGTACAGGGAGAAAGAGCAGTACTTTATCTCCAGGTGAAAAGCTACGATACTTAGTGTTCTCGTCATAGGTGTCTTTCATTTTCATTTGTACTTTACTTAAATTCTCTTTTGCAATATTCCTGACTTGAGAAATCTTCACTCTAAGACTGTGGATGTACCGCCTGACAGACTGGCTAGGATGGGATGTGTCACAAAACCATTTGTCTTTTAGAACTTTAAGGGGTCCTCTGACTTGACGTCTATACAGAAGTTCAAAAGGTGAGTAGCCAAGAGATTCTTGAGGACTTTCCCTAAGAGCAAACAGAAGAAAGTCAATACTCTCATCCCAGTCAGACTTTGTTTCATGACAGTACTTCTTTATCATGGACTTTAGAGTCTCGCGAGCTCTTTCTAAGCAACCCTGTGATTGTGGGTGGTAGGCAGTAGACAAATGTTGTTCAATATAGAGTGCCTTGAGAATCTGCTTGAACAAATCACTAGTGAAACTGGTACCACGGTCATACTGGATCTCTTTAGGTATCCCAACAGAGGTAAAGAGATGTAATAGGCATTTCACTACCTGTTTAGCAGAGATAGTTTTCAAAGGGAAGGCCTCATGGTACCTGGTAGCACAACACATTACCGTAAGCAAGTATTGATTACCTTTCTTCGTCTTGGGAAGGGAACCGACACAGTCAATGACAATACGTTCAAATGGTTCAGACTGCTGGAATGGGCTTTAGGGGCGCCGATGAAATTACCTCATTAGGGTTACCCACAACTTGACACGTATGACATGTATTCACGAACTGGGTGACATCCTTCCTCATACCAGGCCAGAAGTAGTGACTCAAAAGTTTCTTATAGGCCTTGAGGATACCCAGGTGACCAGCTATACCATCATGGCTCAACTCCATCAGTGACTGTCTAATAGACTTTGGTGCAACTACCCGATATACATCAGACCATGTGTCGAGATTTTTCAATTCAGGAGGACGATATAGACGCATAAGCACACCATCCTCGAAAAAGAAACCAGGGGTCTTACAGGACTGCTTGTCGTCCAATGCTAAAAGCCTACATTTTGCAAGAGTGGGGTCAGTCTCCTGGGCAGTGATAAGGTTTTCTCGCGAAATCAATTTTGTGTAGAGTTGGTCTGAGGGGAGACTAGGAAGGTTTGTTGAACCATCCTTTAACTTTTGGGCTCTGGTGACTGCACAGACAGGGAAGATGTGTGGTTGAGTTTTATCTATCTGGGAAGTTGGACTTACGGCCAGAGGTTTGTCTACGACAGTAAGATTAGGTGTTACTAAGGTACCTGCCAAGTCGTTACCCAAAATTAGACCCACACCCTGAACAGGAGGCTCCTTGTCTCTTACTGCCACTTTGACTTTCCCTTTAACTATATTACTACACAGAAATACCTCAGCCAACTTGACACAGGGGCTAGCAGACAGGTCTTGCAAGATAACTTAGTTTTTTTTTCCCAGTGAGCTTCTTTTGGACTCCAGGGAGACTGTTTTTGTACAAAATACTCTGGGCAGCCGCGGTATCACGAAGTATGTTTATGTCATATTTCTTACTCTTTAGATACAAGGATACTGTCCCCTGTGATATAAAGCCTTTGAAAGGAGCTTTTTTGGCAAGTTACGCGACATTTGTAACTGGTTTTACATCGGTATTTGAGCTCTTGTTCGTTATCGCCACTCTGCAGTTTGGCTCTTTGCACTGAGTTATAAAATGGTCAGGTTTCTTTCAGTAACTACAAAACTTAGAAATGGTCTCGGACTGCCTACCACACCCAGTACTAGAGTTATGATTAGAGGACCCAAAGGAGGACTTTGCTAGAGGAGGTCTACTCTTGTCCCTTGTCCCATGTGATCGATGGATTAAGGCAAAAGAATCCGCCAATTGGGCAGCCTTCATCAATTCTTTCTCCTCCTTCTGTTCGATATACGTCATGATGTTAAACGGTAACTGTCTCTTAAACTCCTCCATGACCATCAAATTCCTCAGTTCTTCAAAGGACTCCATTTGTGTTGCCTCTAACCACTTCTTAAAAAGTCTTAGCTTTTCACTAGCAAATTCCATGTAAGTACTCTTGTCAGGTTTTATGTAGTTCCTAAACTTCCTCTGATAACCTTCAACAGTTATAGCATAAGCATTCAAAATACTCTTTTTAACAATTTTAACAAAATCATAATCATCCAATTGTTCCAGATTTGAGAACACTACTGCAGCTTTACCAGACAATTTAGACTGAATAAGCCAAATCCATTCGGTTTTGGGCCACTCAAGGTGATCAGCCGTCTTTTCAAATGTTCTAAAGAAGCCATCAGTATCTTCCTCGTCAAACTTAGGTACAAGGGAAATGTTCTTTGACAAGTGAATGGAGGAGTAGGGGTTGTAGAGGCAGCTGGTATGGCAGCTTCTATTTTTTTCTTTTTCAGTTCAAGTCTTTGGAGTTCTAGTTGCTGTTGTTGCTGGTGTTTTTGCCTTTGTAATTCAAGCTTTTGTTGTTCTTGTTGTTTTTGTAACTCAAGCTTTTGTTGTTCAAGTTCTGCTGCAAGCTTTAGTTGTTCTTGTTTTTGTATTCAAGCTTTTGTTTTTCAAGTTCTGCTTCAAGCTTTAGTTGTTCTTGTTTTTGTAATTCAAGCTTTTGTAGCTCAAGTTTATAATTTTGTTCTATTTTGAATTTCTCAATTCTTTCCAGTCTTCCTGTTACTTGTTGAATTTTTCCCAGGAATGTTTTTCAGGGGACTGATTTTCCAGAGATGGTAGGTCGTATGCTACGGGTGTACAAGTCATTGGAGTCAAAATATCAATAGCTTGTTCTAATAACTTATTGTTCGCAAAATATTCTATGACTGTATTCTTTAAAACTTTTTTAGTAATATTGCTGGCAGTAGGTATCTCAAAGAATGTGGCAATGTAACGCCACTGATCTTTGGAAATGGTCTGATCTTGTACTTTGGAAAGTTCAGGAGCCTCACAAAAATCTTTAACATTAAAACCGTCAGAAGACATGATGTAAAGGTTAAGAAAGATTACCGCTTAACTGCTTAACAGAGTTCTGTCATTAGGAGTGAGGCTATGACTAACCAGTAACTAGATACCCAAGCAGCGACTAGAAAAACGGTAATGTGTTACAATCATACGGACATCCTTGTTCAAAAGAGCAATTCAGTACGCCTAGTCAACGTATTAACTTGTATGGAATTAGAAACGGGCAGAAAAGAGACAAGACAAAGTCCCCGAAGCTTCATCTTATCTAACCGAACAAGAATGCAGAAAACAATCCCACAGAACAAGGAAAAAAAGCTATGGTTATGAAGATCGGTAGGAAAACCCACTTGTTTACAGCTTAGGATGTGGTGATTGTTAGGTCTCATACGTGTCATTAATAATGCAAAAGGTAGACAAATACTTATGGAGTCTTCACTATCTTACCTTTCAAGTTTAGATCAAGTTAGAGGAAGACCAGAGGGTAAGGTAATTAGCCTTATCTCAAATGGAGTCGGTAGGAGTACGGAAGAAATTTAAGAGTTTAATTGTACCCTACATGACTCAGGAACATAAACGTCTCTGCTAAAACGTTAATATATTTGAATTATATAGTATGAGAGTGTTCATGTCCCGAAGAATGAGTAGCTCCAACCTTCGTATTGTGATCATCAGTAAGTGCACTTCTCACCTTCACTTCATAACCAACAGCAACTAACACAAACTGATATCAACACAGAATCCTACTTTAAGTCAGTCTGCTATGGTATCGTCCCAGTTCAGTCATAGCTAACACCGACAAAATAACACTTCCTTCAGATAATTTTTGAAAGTACAAGATTAAATGAGAATTGAACAGAAAAGTAATTAACATCAAACAATACAATCGATAGTCCTGCAACGTCCTGTCATGATCTCCATCATTACGATCACAAGTATGAGGAATCTCATTATAGGCTAAGATTTCAGTGGTAAAGACATCGGACTGTACTTATGACCGCAACAAAATAGATGAGATAAAAGTATCATAGGTAAAGGAATACTGTACTAAAACAATACTTTTACTTATCTAAATTATGTACACCACCACCATTATATATTCTTATCACGAAACTTATGTGTTCAACTTTCCACATAATCAAGTATCAGTCAATTCACAGTCATGTACAAGTATATCGAAGATATAAAGAACAGAAAAAACAAATGATGAAGCTCATCCAGATGGGTAGATCAGTCAGCCTCTCCAGTGCAGCTATCAGCACACAATCAGAAGACGATCAGGCACTGGTCTCCGACAATCACAGTACAGAGGGGTGGGAAGGTCCAGAGAGTAGTCGTCCTTTACAGACTAATCCTGAAGAGCTACTCATGAGAGGGTGTGGAGCTCATCCCATGTTAACTTGGTTGAGGCCTCATATATCCGGAAATGTACCGAAGTACGTGCAGAGCAGTGAAGCCTTCATGTTGGTAGGCAGGAACAAACTGACTCGAAGCTCTTGACAAACGAGAGAAGTGAAGCATTTCGAGTCGAGTCCATCGTATCCAGCTCAGTGAAGCAGTGAAACTTCATGTCGGCAGGATGAAGCAGGTCCAAACGTAATAATATTTACAATATGAAGATGAGAGAATGTACTATAAGAATGGAAGTGGAAACAAATGAAGATGAAAAGATGCGGGGTTTAATAAATAAAAGGTGAAATGTGAGATGAGTAATAACTACAGTTGGTGAAGATGAGTATGAAGTGAGGGGAGTGAGATGAATATTTACATAATATGCAGTCTGAAAAGAAAATCCAGAGAATAAAGTCTATAGAAAGTCAATGATGAGTGGATGAGGATAAACTATAATATAGTTACACAGATGAGTTGTGAATGAAGTGGAGGAGGTCGTTGACTAGCAGTGAAGAGAGTGGCAGGTCGGCTCGCTGGAGATGAGACTGGTTGTGAATGTTGAGGTCCCTTGCTTGGAGTGAAGATCATGCCGTTTGGTTCGTGGTGGATGAGACTGGTTGTGAGTACGACTTGTAGTATGTATGTAGGATGAGTCTTGGAAGAGGTGGAGTGGCTCGCTGGTCTTGAGTCGATATGTGAATAAGAGGGTCGGGTGGTGGGGGCTGAGAGAGTTACGATGACGCTCAGTGGAGGCAGGCTGGCTCGGTGGTTGGGAGACGGTACTTGAATACGCCTACTCAGCACAACGGTACATATGTAGGGGGGGGGGGGGGACAGATATACAATGGGGATGGTACAGGTTCGAGACACCGCTGTCACCAAATGTAACATGTAACACTTTGGTGAGAGAAACTCCGTGCTCTGGTAGCTATTTAAGGGGTTTATTGCGAACTGTTACACCACAGTCTTCTCCTCTAGAGTGACGCCCCAGGACTGACTTCTTCTGCCCAGCCCGCAGCATGGGAGCATGTGTCTACTTAACGTTTTTAGTGGGGACACATATGTAGTGGGGGGGCATAGATATACATGGGGGCATAGATATACATGGTGGGGGCATAGATATACATTGGGGGGGGCATAGATATACAGTGGGGATGGTCCAGGGTGACCACAAACAAATCGCCTCCATGTCGCTCTGTCCTCCGCCATTTCACTGCCCAGCTTCCAGCTCATACACTCCTCTCTCATATACCTATCAACTCAATCCCTCCATCTCATCCTTGGCTTCCCCCTCCCTCTTCCCCCTCCAACTCACATACTCGTACATTCTCCTTGTCAAGATTTCATTCTCTATCCTCCCCATATGACTAAACCATCTCATAGAATTTCTCCTTAAGCTATCTATCACATCCACACCCTAACCACAACGCTCTTTCACTTCCTCATTTCCATGTGTCTCCACATGCTTCTCTCAAAAAAACTCATTTCTGCTGCTCTCACTTCTGTCCCTACAACAACGTCCAAGCTTCACTTCCATACGTTAGAGTTGGTATCACAATACTGTCATGCAGTGAGTTTTTTACTTTCATGCTCACTTCCCCGATTCCTATCACTATTTTCAAAGAACCAGCAACCTTTCCTTCTCGTTGTACCCTGTCAAGCACTTCACCCTCTAAACTTCCATCCTTACTCATCACACTACCCAAGTACTTAAACGCACTCACATTTTTCATTTCCTCCTCATCCAAATTCACTGTACATTCAGTGAATTTAATTTCTCTCGAAGGCCAAAACTTTACTCTTCCGTACATTCATCATTAGATTTCGTTTCTTACACATTCTCCCAAACTCATTCACCAATTCTTGCAACTCCCCTTCGTCTTCAATTAACAACACAGTATCATCTGCAAACAACCGTACAGGGAGTTTCCAGACATTACCCTCTCTTATTAGGGCTGCTCCAACATCCACTGACCTACGTTTTATCTCTTTTATAACCCCATCCATGTACAGACTGAACAACCATGAAAACATGGCACATCCTTGTTTCAATTCAACCTTCAAATTGAAAAATTCTCTCATTTCACTATCCACATTCACTGCAGCCATAGCACCCTCATACATACTCTTCAAGTCATTGAGCAACTTTCCATTTACTCCATAATTATGTTAATACTTTCCACATTCCTTGTCCATCCACCCTATAATAGGCTTCCCCAAATCCATGAAGGCCACATACAACTTCTCTCCCTTCTCTAGAAACTTTTCCACTAAAGAACTAAGAATGAATATCTGATATACTCGTACACAAGATCTTCCCTTCCTGAAACCTCCCTGTTCTTCTCCAACTAATTCCTCTGTTATTTCCCTAACTCTGTCAGTAAGTATCCTACCATAGACTTCTCCAGTTACAATAAGAAGACAAATACCACCTTGATACCAACAACTTTTTCTCCCCATTTACATTGTACAGGGGAATAATTATACTGACTTCAAATCCTTCGGGACTCTGCCTTCCTCCCTGGCCCAATCTGCACACCTTCCACATCCATTCAACTGCTATCTCTCCCCCGTGCTTCAGCATTTCACCTTTCCCCACTCTGCCTTTCTTCATTGCTTCCACAACTTCCATCCCACTGATTTCTTCCTCTCTTCTCACATCCCTCCTTCTCCCAGCCATTCCCCAGCCACTTATATTCACATTACTTTCATTCTCTATGTTCAATAGTTCCTTAAAGTGTTCTCTCCATCTGCTCACTTTTTCTCGCTTCTCCACAAGCAGTCTACCATTTTTATCACTCACTCCCTGACTCAGTTCTTTATCACCCTCTCTAACTCTCATTACCTCTTTCCAGAACATTTTCTTACATTCCCTCCACCCTACATTCAAATTCCTTCGAAATTCATGTTCCACACTCATCTTACTTTCTCTTATTAAACATTTCACTCTCTCTTCTTCTCTCCATGTAACTATCTCGTTCGTCTCTCAACTTCCTCCACGCCCCTGTTTCTCATCCACTCAAAATATTCTTTCTTCTTTTGTGCCACAATCTGTCTCTCCTCTTCAGTCCACCATGTTGTTCCTTGCACCCCTTATCGTCTTCTCTTCACCCCACATACCACCTCACATGCTGCACAGATTTCTTCCGAGAATATCTTGCACATACCTTCCACGTCCCCCCATCTGCGCCAAATCATATTTACCTAATCGATCCTCAACTTCTTTTTTATGTTCTGCCTTTTTTCCATCATCTTACAACCTTTCTACACCTTTTGTATGAACTGCTTCCTCCTGTCCTGCCCTTCTTCTATTCTTCCATTTCATTCGAACCTTGACTTTCACCACCACCACGTGATGGTCAGAAAGATCACGCCCCCAACCTCTATGTGCTCTTGCATCCATTACACACCTCATTCTATTATCCGCATACATCAAATTAGTCATAGCCTTCCGCTCATTCAGGTCACCACACACTCTTCTCATCACTAGCCTCATATACCTGTGGGTTATTTTGTGTCTAAAGAGGGTATTGGCTGTCATCAACCCCCTCCCTGCACAAATGTCCACTAGAGCACTGCCATTCTCATCCACTTCTGCAGGCACACCCCATTCACCAACTACTCCATCAACCTCCTCATTCCCTATGTTTCCATTCGTATCTCCAGTCAAAAACACTATTTGATTAAAAAATTTTCATGAATGCCTTCGCATTTGTCCAGATCTCTTCTTTCACTTTACTTGCACAATCTTGCGTTGGCGCGCGCGTGCGCACACACACACATACACACACACACACACACACACACACACTCGCCTATATTTGTTGTCCAACTTTGTAATATGTCAAGAGAAGAAAAAAAACTGATGGTACTGGAAAGAGAAACGGTAGGAGAGCCACCTAGGAAATTAGTATTCAGTCGGGGGCCGATGTAATGGGAGGAGGAAGGGAAAAGCTGAAAGACGGTGTTGGAGTTCAGTCAACCAAACAGGAAAAATTGACAGATAGATATGGTGCAATTACAATGTGAACGTAGGTCATGGATCATTCAGTCACCCTAAGAGAAGTGGCTATAAACATGCGAAGACGAACAAGGATACTCTCCTATTAGTGACTAAGGTTGGTCGAGGTGTGCCAAGATAAAAAGGAGGTATAATACTAGAATGCTTGTTCATCATGGGTGGAAGGAGCGGGCAAATGCCATGGGGTGCATAGTCTCACTTAACCTCTTACTAAACCCACAAGGGCTCGTTTGTGCAACCTTCCAGGCAGCAACTCTTCTCCCTCTATGTATCACTCGACTTGAATGTCAACTTGCTCCAGCGCTAAGTTCCGTTGCCTTCCCCTTCACCTCCTCCATCCAAGGTAAACTCTCTTTGAGATCACCCCGTGGGCAGGGTCAGCTTAAGGAAAACGGGCCATGTGCCCATATAACTGGAGCTTGCACTGACGTATCATGTGGGTATTAGGGTTTGACTCAGTCTCACAGAGTAGTCACTCATTACCTACACGATCGTTCCATTGGTATCCCACGATCCTGCCAAGGCAATGAACACAAAAGGAACCAATTTTCCAATTCAGTCACTGTTTAGGGTCCATGTCCCTGAGCCATACAGTAAGACAGGGAGCACCACAGTCTTGAAGATGCTAATTTTGGTTCCTCTACACAACTAACGGCGCCGTTCAGTACTTGAACTGAGTGCATTCATAACCTCATAGGCTAGACTGATGCAATGAATAATCCTATCGCCGTACCTCTCATTGATATTTACCACACTACCAAGACAAGCAAATCTTGCCAAAACCTCCACATTCTACCACATGCTTGGACAGACTGAACTGCACCATCCAACAACCTACCCATTGCCTGGAACTTGGTCTCGACGTAAGAGACCTCTATGGCAATGTCTTGACATTCTTGTGTAATTCCTTGAGGGCACTGAAAAGTATCCCCAGCAGTTTTGCTAGCATAACTGCATCATCAGCAAAGTCAAGGTCAGTAACTCTGAAACTGTCAATTGATATTCCACAGTGACTTTGACTCACAGTTCGGCCAAGCACCCAATCCATGCATGTGTTGAAAAGCTTGGGAACTAGGTCACAATAATGTATGAATACTTAAGGGAAGAATTCAGATGTTCCTCCTCCGCTCTTGAAAGTAGGGTTTGAAGACAGGCCAGCAGTCAGCTGGATTATTCTTGCAGGGATCCCAAAGAGTAACCACAATGCCTTCCAACATACCACATGAAATGCCTTCTTGAGATCTACATAGGCTACAAGCAGTCTTTGCTGATACTCATGGAGCTAGGATGCAGTGAACTGTAGACTTATTGGGCGTGAATCCTGATTGCTCAGACTTCTGATAGTTTAGTAAATGGTCCCGGATACGCATTAGGAGAAGCTGGGCAAAAACCTTGCCCAGTACACTGAGAACTGTAATAGTGGTAGTTACTAATATCGCGTTGGTCTTTTTTCCCTTTCTTGAGAGAAAAACCAGACCCCTTAACCAGTCAGCAGGAATTATATTGGTCTGCCAAATGGCTTTTATGACTGCATATATTGCCCTGATTATCCCACTGCTCTGATCGGTTCCACCAGGATGCAACAAATACTAGCTGCTCTACCACTTTTCAACCTAATCCACTGCCTTCTTGACTTCCTCTAGAGAAGGCACGGTATAATCAATTGGTGAGAGGGCAGTGATTGGTTGTAAATTCGCTGATGAAAGCATTTCAGTGGGAGGTTCTGGCAAAAATAACTTCTCAAAGTACTCAGCCCAATGAGTACTAAACTTACTCGCCCCAGATACGAGTCGTTCATCTTTTGTCCAAACAGAGTTACCCTGAGAGGTGGGTCTGGGGTGGAGCATCTTCAGAACTCGTCAGCTGATTGAAGGTCACTTAAATGAAAACAGCCATCCACCTCCTTAGAGATTTCCCTGACTTACTTCTGCTCAACTTTTTCCTGTCGAGACAGAAGGCTTTGCTGCTCCTAATCCCCAGCCAATCTGGCAGTACGACTCACCTCAACTGTGGCCACTGTCCCCAGTGACAAAACCCCTCCTTGATCTCGGATGCTGTTCAGTGGACTCACCAGCTTCTGCCAGGGAATCACGTTCGAAGGTATCCCATTGTTCAACAGGAGCTTTGAAAATACTGAGCATTTCGAATTGATCTGAGACTGCTACTGCATACTGTTTTGGGTAGCATCTTGAGGTTCTGTTAGTTTTGAATTGTGACTTTAGATTGGCAACAAGTCTGTCATCAGTAGCAAAGAACTCTGCATTCCTAAAAACCCTGCATTTTCTGAAGGATCCTCCAGTGAGTACTAACAAGGATGTAGTCAGTCTCTTTTGCAACCCCTAAATTACTAGAACATCAAGTCTGCTGGAGAAAATCTGTTGGCTTGGACTAGGATCGAACAATTCCCAATTATCGGGACTTTGCAAAACCCAAAAGGTAAGAACTATTGGAATTCCTGGTTACAGAGCTATGGGGAACTATGTGCACAGATTCATCGAAGCTTTCCTCATCAGTGCATGTAGCTGCATTGAAGTCACCCAGGAACAAGAGTGTATCCTGCAAGAGATATTGTTCCATAACTGAGTCAAGATTGGCATAGAACACCTTCCTCTCTTGAAGATCAATCATCACATTTGGAACATACATGAAAATAACTGAGATGAAGCTTAACAAATGCTTCTACCTCTCCAGCATTAAACATTCATAAACTTGTGTAACCCTATCGGCACAACCGACAAAGTAGTTGCAGTTGCTGCAGTAACACATCTAAGGTGGCCACCATCATCACAGCCAGAGTGTTAGTGTTAGTGTGAGGAGACTGTAGCACCAGTCGAGCAGGGCAGTACTCCCAGGGAGGATGGAAAGCTGATGACAGGGAGAGCTGGAGCTCCCGTTTCATCAGCCCTCAGGACTTGTTCCTGACCATCCTCCTTTGCTGAACTTTTTCAGTGTCTCAGTTACACAGAGAGTAGACCAGCATGCTCTCCAATACAAGTTTCTCTAACTGTCAACACCAAACTACATACACGCTACACACTACACTTCCTTTTCAAAATTTTCAAAATGGCACATAAAAATCATGCCTCGGAGTCCCCAGGGGGGGGACCATAAATGCCCCCACCATCCGCCCCTCTCCCGGTGACGACTCAAGGAGCTGCCTGGAACCACTGTCTGACTCACTCCTTCTTCATTTCTGTAACATTCGCGGCCTTTCCTCTAACTTTCACGCTGTTGAGCACCACCTCTTCTCCTCTAAACCTCACCTTCTCTTTCTCACTGAGACTCAGCTGTCTGAGGCAACTGACAGCAAACCCTTTTCTGTATCCTCCTACTTTCTCTATTCTCGTTTCAAAGCCAAAGGTGGCTGTTGCGTATATGTACGCAACGATCTATCTTGCTCTCGTGTTCCTGAACTTGATTCTTCTGAATTCTCTGCTCTCTGGCTTCGGCTTTCCTGTCATTCTCTGACTAAATATATCTGTGCTGTTTACTTATCTCCCAATTCTACTGACTATCAAAAATTCTTTGACTATCTTACTTCTACGATGGAACACATTCTATCCATTTCTCCTTTCTCTGAAATCTCCATTCTAGGAGATTTCAATGTTCACCACCACCTTTGGCTCTCCTCTCCTTTAACTGATTCACCTGGTGAACAAGCCTACATCTTTTCTATCATTAATGACCTAGAGCAGCTTGGACAGCACCCTACCCGTATCCCTGACCGCCTTGGAGAGAGTTCCAACATACTTGACCTTTTCCTAACAACTAATCCTTCTGCTTACACTGTTCATCTTTTCTCTCCGTTGGGCTCCTCCGATCACAATCTTATTACCTTAACATGTCCAATCGCTCCAGTACGGCTTGTGGACCCTCCAAAGAAACGCCACCTGTGGCACTTTGGAGCTGCAGATTGGGAGGCCCTCAGGCAGTACTTCTTTGATTTTCCATGGAATGATTATTGCTTCCATGGCCGGGAGCCATCTGAGTGTGCCTTGCGCGTTACGGAGGTTATTCTCTCAGGCATGGAAGCATACATTCCTTTCTCATATCCTCTGACTAATGCAAGAAAGCCTTGGTTTAATCACGCTTGTTCTAATGCTGTCCGCAACAAGGAGAGGGCCTATAAGAGGTACCGGAGCCAACCCACCCCTGAATCACACCTTTTATATATTTCTGCCCGGAATCGTGCTAAGTCTGTTCTTCGCTCTGCTAAAAACAATTTTATCCGTGCTAAATGTTCCCAACTCTCCAACTCGAACTCTTCTCGCTCCTTCTGGCACCTTGCCAAAAACCTTTCTAACAACTTTACCTCATCATCCTTCCCTCCTCTTTTCTACTCTGATGGCTCTGTAGCTATTTCTTCTACTGATAAAGCAGATCTCTTTGCCCAGACTTTCTCCTCCAATTCCACCTTAGACGATTCCGGTGCTATTCCTCCATCACTTCCCCCCTCTGACTTCCTATTGTCTGACATTAAAATTTCTTCAGCTGATGTGTTCTCTGCCATTACTGGCCTCAATACTAAAAAGGCATACGGTCCTGATGGAGTCCCTCCTGTTGTCCTCAAAAACTGTGCTTCTGTGCTTACACCCTGCCTAGGTAAACTCTTTCGCCTTTGTCTCTCAACTTGTACCTTTCCTTCTTGCTGGAAGTTTGCTCTCATTCAGCCAGTCCCAAAGAAGGGTGACCATTCCCAACCCTCTAACTATCGTCCAATTGCTTTAACATCCTGCGTATCAAAAGTTTTCGAGTCAATTCTTAACAGAAAAATTTTAAAGCACCTTTCCTGTCACAGCCTTCTTTCTGATCGTCAGTATGGGTTCCGTCAGGGACGCTCCACTGGCGATCTTCTCACCTGCCTTTCAGACTCTTGGTCATCCTCCCTTCGGGACTTTGGCGAAAGCTTTGTCATTGCACTTGACATCTCAAAGGCTTTCGATCGAGTCTGGCATAAATCTTTAATTTCCAAACTGCCCTCCTACGGTTTCTATCCTTCTATCAGTGCCTTCATCTCTAGCTTCCTTTCTGGTCGTTCTATAGCTGCTGTTGTAGACGGCCATCGTTCCTCTCCTAGACCTATCAACAGTGGTGTTCCTCAGGGTTCTGTCCTATCACCTACTCTCTTCCTTTTATTCATCAATGACCTTCTAAGCTGTACATCTAACCCTATCCACTCATATGCTGATGATTCCACCCTTCACCTTTCCATTCGGTTCCCGCAACGTCCATCTCAGCAGTTGCTTCAACAAAAGAGGGATGAGGCTATGGCACACCTAATGTCTGATTTGGCTCGTATCTCTGACTGGGGTAAAAATAATCTTGTTATTTTCAATGCATCAAAAACTCAGTTTTTACACTTATCAACCCGACAAAATCTTCCTCAGGATTACCCACTAATGTTTAATAATGAACAGTTATGTCCTGCATCATCCTTGAACATGCTTGGGGTTTCATTCTCTCAGGATTTGTCTTGGAAAGAACATATTACATCTCTTGTGAAATCTGCTTCCAAGAGATTAGGTGTGCTAAGCCGATTCCGTACTTTCTTTACCCCTGCACAGTTGTTGACCTTGTACACGGGTTTTATTCGCCCGTGTATGGAGTACAACTCTCATGTGTGGGGAGGCTCCCCACATGCAGCTCTTCTCAATAGGGTGGAGTCAAAGGCTTTTCGTCTCATTAACTCTCCTCCTCTTACTGATTCCCTTCAACCATTGTCTCTTCGCCGCACTGTTGCATCTTTATCTCTCTTCTATCGCTACTTCAATGGTCACTGTTCCTCTGAACTGTCTGCTTGCATCCCTCCACCTCTACGACGGGCACGTAGTACCCGTCTAGCAACAAACTCTCATCCCTTTTCTGTCCAACTCTCTAATGCAAGAGTTAACCGTTACTCCCAGTCTTTTATTTATGCAACTGGTCAACTCTGGAACTGTCTTCCTATGTCTGTATTTCCTACTTCCTATGATCTCCAGTCTTTCAAACGCAGTGTGTCCAGGCATCTCGAATTGAACGGATCTTGAATTTGGCTCTCTTTTGTACTGTTTTTGTTTTTTCTTGGAAGGAACAGTATGCAGGCCCGTGGCCTTTGGTTCCTTCTTCCATGCATAAAAAATAAAAAAAATAAAAAAAATAACCATTGCTACTAATCTCACTGTGGCTGAGGTGCCCCATTTCAGACATTGCACCTTTGCTAACTCCTAACAGAGCTAGCTCTTGTGACAACAAAGGCAGTCGATCATCTCTCAAAAAGCTTAGAAGGTTCCATGCCCGCACTCGGAGTGCCTTCTGAAGGCTAAATCCTCACGTTGTTCTACAGGTTCGTGTGTCCTCGGCACCACAACACGAATGAAAAACAGGATAGGGGGCCATTGGGTCCCACCCCCCATCATCCACCTTCTTGTGTCCACAGGTTTTACTCCGCAACTATTATAATTGGTGCCAGCATTACAGGCCCCCAAAACTCCATCAGGCTATCACCTGAGGAGTGAACCCTGGCAAACTGGGTCAGGGCCAGAGAGTCCACACTGAACCTTAACCCTCTTCCCCTACGTAAATCGTGTGTGATGTAAGTTTTCCAGGGAGGGGACACAAACCCCACCCAATCCTCCTGAGTCACGAAAGGCCTGGCCACTAGTTTATGGGCAGGGGCATGGAATCCCTTACAGTGCTGTCTTGGTCTGATTCAGACCTTTCCTGCTCCTAGGCAGATTGCCAAACAAGGCTAACGAGGTCCACCATTTCTGATACATGGTCATTGTCTTATGTAGCTCATCTACCCTTTGACAGGTCTTGTTTTTAGTTCTGTAGGGTATCTAACCACCCTTCTCATTAGCCTAGGCCAGTGAGTTCCCGGATTAGATGCCGACGAAACAGCCATTGGACAGGTAGTACTGCATTACATGTTACCAGTAGTAGAACAAAGTATGACCTAAAGTTTCCTTTTTACCTGTAGTCCCATGAGGACTGCCAGTGTTCATGGAAAAGACAAGACAGAGTAGGAAAATGGTTGAAACTAGGAATATTGGAGAGAGAACCTAGATGAAAGAGTATCTGAACGTGCCTGTGAGTCAGCTAACTGTTCATTTTCAGCAATTGCTATATGGCTAGGAGACCAAAAGAAGAGAACAGACTTTTTCAGGACAGAAAAGCGGAACAGCCACTCCTTATATTGGGTGATTAGGGGATGAGAGTGAGACGTGGCGTGTGAGGAAGCAAGTTCACTGAGAGAATGAGAGAAGAAGACAACAAAGGAGGAGGAAGTGAATCTAGGATGAGACTTCATGCGAATAGGATAAGGTTTTGCAGCAAGAATACCTGTAATGGGAGAAAGAGCACATTAGAAAATGCCTGAGAACACAACAGCAAACATGACACCATGGCAAAATTTTGAGCTGTAAGTAAAGTGTCAGATGAGTGAAAACATGTTTAAAGAAAGGGAGCCAAGTGTATCTGAGGGGAGAGGAGACTTAGGACATGAGAGGAAAGACGGACAGAGTATAGGAGGAGGCAGAAGCCAAGATGGGAAGGTAACCGGACGATGGGGAAGAATAGGAGGAACTGTAAAATCAGTAAGCTGACAGAGTGGGGATCTATGGGGTTTGTAAGTGTGCCATACAAGAGCTGGGTGAGTGGCAGGCGGCTTTAAAGTGGCCTGGGCACTAGAGAATTCTGACCCAGGCCTCGGGCAAGAAGGAATGGTCAACCTATTCTCTCTGTAAGGATATCTGTCACTAAACTCAAGATAGGTCACTACACTTTATTAGACATTGTACGGGATCCAGAGAGGATGAAAAGAAAATAATTGGAGTTTGAGCAAAAGAATGCTGGAATAGGCTGGGAGGGCCGAGTAACTTATTTTTGGGAAATTGAAAGAGAAGCTCATTGCACCACTGGACGGTGAGAAAGCGACGACGATAAAGTTTGGGGGGGAGGACTGCTTAACATTATGTGCCCCATCGACGTATGGGTACGTCGCGAAGTTTTGTCACAGCTTCACCCATAGATGTACCAGTACGTCGCACAATTGCAAGGTTCATAATTTGCACAAATTTCAAATCTCGCACTTGATTTTGGGTACGTAGGCGTGGGAGACCTTTCCCTATCTGCCACCAGGCGGGGACACTCGGTGACCCCGCGTGACCTGCGTGCAGTCGCACCTTGTTCACTCACCTCTCAGCAGTGACCTAAACAGACATGGTGCACCAAAGTCTCTCAGAGCAACAAATCCAAGCCGCCCTGGATGCCTTCACAGGTGACACTGATTTGCCCCTCGATGACGAGGTGGCAGACAAAGATAATATCCAGCCAGAGGAGGAGGAAAGTAGCAGCAGTGATGAAGAGGTCCCATCACCGAGGAAGCGGCATTACATCACGTATTCTGCCACAAGAGAGGGTCAGCCAGCACCAAAATATCGTGCTATAACCTCTCTGCAGCCCCTACGTGATGTGGAGCGGGAAAGCGAGGACGAGGACAAGGACGAGGAGGGAGCTGTGGGACGTGCTGCAATGTGGTACGGCCGCGAGATAATCACTCATCGCGGCCCCGAGTGGACAGCATGTTGTACCCTAAGGTATGGGCATAGTGTCTTATTTGGGGAGGTCAGAAGTGGTGTGGAGGGAGTGAGAAGTGAAAGGGAAAGTGTAGGGGCGGTTACTGAAAGTGAGAGTGGCGGGAGTGAGTCATTGCGCTCACGTGGTGATGTAAGGCAGAGGATTGCACCACGTGCGGCGGTGAGGGAGCGGGGTGATTCTTGTGGTGTGGTGATGGAGCAGGGAGGTGAGGAGGAGCCACTCCCCAGCACATCTTATGCTCCCCAATATGCTCCCCAATACTCCAGAACTTCCTCCCCACAGCCCCCTGATGGCGTAAGGGTAAGGGTAAGGGTAAAGGACAAGGGAAGAGGAGTGCAAGTGGGGAAGCCCTCCGCTCTCCTCCTCCCCAACCTCCCCCACCATCATCTCCTCCCCACCCCGACGAACGCGATGATGGAGGTAATGTGGGCGACGGTAATGTTACGTGGAATTGGGAAGATGGGAGAGATTTTTCTCTCATCATTCACCCATTCATTGAGCAGGGACGAACTGGATTCACTGCTCCTGGCAGTCACCGTGGCTCAAGCAGGCTTGATTTTTATCCAAATAGTTTTCGGTGAGGGTTTTGTCGAGCAAACTGTTGAACAAACCAACTGGTTTGCATGCAGTCAGCGCCGTGAGAGTGAAAGACTGGGCACAAGGAGCAGGCATTCAATCGTTTACGATTACCCTGTCTCCCTGGCAGAGATGTTCATATTTTTTTCCCTGGTACTTTTGATGGATATTTTACGTAAAAACAGAATTCCATCATACTGGACTATGGACCCACTCATGCAGACACCGATCTTTGGCAAGATCATGAGCCATAATCGGTTTCAGCAAATTCCAAGCTGCCTCCACTTTTACGATGCTGAAGATCCTGCCGATGTAAATGACACAGATAAGATGAGGCGAATAAGGTTGGTTGTTGATCACCTACGGCAAACATTCCGTTCCTCATTTTATCCCTATATAGACCTTGTCATAGACGACAGTCTCGTGTTGTGGAGAGGCAATATTTCTTTTTGCCAGAACATACCCAGCAAAAGGCACCGTTTTGGATTCAAGATCTTTGTTATGTGTGACTGTAGGACTGGTTATGTGCAAGATATAGTCTTGTACACCGGTGCACAGACAGACATAATAGAAGATCGCAGTATTGGACTCTCGGGAGCAGTGGTGAAGACAATGATTGAAGAGTACCTTCAACGCGGTCACATCCTCTACCTCGATAACTTGTACACTAGCTCTCTTCTCGCTCGGTATCTACACCTGCATGACACGGGACTCTGTGATACTGTCAAGGTGAACCGGCATCACATGGTCAAAGTCGGGCGGAAACTTGGCAAAATGAGGTGGTCTTCTTTAATGCTAATAACATCCTAGCAACAGTGTGGAACCACAACAGAGAAGTCTGCTTCTTGTCCACGGTTCACCGCCCCTTGATGCACCGCACAGAGTCCGTCGATTACCGCAGCGAGAGCAGGCGCCGCATCCGAAAACCTCCTGTGTGCTTGATTGTAACACCAACATGCGGCTCGTGGACCAGTCAGACTCCATGCTATCGAGTGTTGAGTGTGCCAGGACCACGATGAAGTGGTACAAAAAGCTCTTCTTTCACCTGCTCGATATAACTGCCCTAAATTGCCACCACCTGCATGTCATGACAACAGGTATGCAGGAAACATTTGAAGGGTTTGTCAGGGAGCTTGGCAGGGAAATTATAGCCGAGTATGCTGAAGAGAAAACATAGCAACGACCCCGCACTGCCCCTACCCCCCAAAGTCCCCTGAGAATTTCAGCCTGCCACTTTGCCACTGCTATTCCTCCCCAACCAAAGAGACCTAGGCCCAAACGCAGGTGTCATGTGTGTGGTAATTCCTGAGTGAGACCCCAAACTCAGAGAAAAGACACCCGCTATGAGTGTGTTGAGTGTGACGTGGGTCTATGCATTCACCCCTGTTTCAGGGAATACCACACGATGATGCAGTTCTGAGATGGTGTGATAGCGATATGACGCACATTCTCAGGAAAATATGCGACATACAGACACTCAGTGTAATTATAAGGCCAGTGAATATGTAAATATTAGTATAAAGTGGAAACAGGTATAATATTAGTTGGAAATTATTATTTTAGTCCATAAATATATTCTAAGTCGAAACATTCCTAACGAGTGTATAATGGTGCGATATTCTGACGTTCAGTGTAATTATTAGGCATATAAATAAATA
>JAGKTI010005776.1:0-16131 GCA_018397915.1 Birgus latro
AAAAAAAAATGGGGGAAGTAGGAGTACCAGAAGTTAAAGCAGAAGTTAAGTGAGGGAGAAGTGTACGGAAGGCTTTAAGAGAGAGAGAGAAAAAAAACATCAGTATTCTATGTAAAATACCATTTTGATCTACGGTAGACAATCAGAGAGACCAAAACAAGGGCAGGGAAATGGATAACCAGAGATAGCTAGCTAGATAGGTAAAGATACCCACCACTGATACTGACAGATATAGACGGACAGATGCAGACAGACTGACTGACAGACACGAAGCTTACCGAGAGACAGAAACCATAAAAAAAAAATAGTAATAATATACAGATGGACAGACACACATACAATACAAAGAAACAGACACAAAAGTATACGGTCAGACAGACAGAAACACTGACAGGCAGACATATAGATGAACAGGAAAGAATAAAATACAGAAAAACAGAGACGAGGTTACAGACAGACTGAGCGAGAATGAAAGTGTCGGACAAGCAGGTGGACGACTATGTGGACAATCCCCAACCGGCCAGCCAGCCAGACAGACAGACAGTGAGTTTATATTGCCGTAAAGAGGTTTTATGCCAGGACAATGGACGTATAATGCAAAGAAACGAATAAAAAGGATGTGGAAAGAAATACCTCTTGAAGGAACCCATTTCATTTTTTAAGATGAAACTCGTAAAAATGATATGGAAAAGTTTTACAACTTCTGCAAAAAAAAAAAAAAAAAAAATCGGTAAAACGTATGTACATTCAACAACTTGCATTAAAATGGCATTATCAGTGCAACAAACCTTTCCCCATATTTGCAACTACATAAATAAAAAAGGAAAGCATAAGGCTGCAAAACCGTGTAAAAAGAGAAAAGTATTTCGCAAAACATTTTCCGTAAAAAAATCTTTTGTAAAGTGCCCTCCGGAAAGATCCTTTCATTCAAAGTTCATCCTTACTGTGTTGTAAAACTCGTTTATAGGTGCCTGCATGCACTTCTTCATCTCCCCTCCCCTATTTTTGTGAGCCACTTGAAGTAAGAGGGCTTAAGGCAGGAGTTCCACCTCAATCACTTTAGGCCAAACAAAGGTCACATTACATATGACTGTGGAGATTTCTTTATACCTCCTAGCAATGTATTCTGCCATCTAGACATCCAAATCCGGCTCCATGATACTGATGCAAACTAGGTTGATATTAAGCGATATTTATAACATGCAAGAAAATGCCCAGGTGCCATGTACAAAATTGATTGGCACGGAAAGGGTGTGGAAGTATTGTAATTCTTTACCAGATGGGTACGGCAATTCTACCCATATAATTACAAACTCACAATCTCAAGGTAAGTAATTTTGGTACATATGAAACACAGATAGTTAACTGTTGATTTGTGACTGTAAGAAAAGATTGAAGAAAGACAAAATTTGCCTATTCTTGGGTAGTTAAGGAAGCGGCCAGGTCACCAGCGGCAATATTTACTGACGGACACTCCAACTGGCTGCATTATTTAACAACCATCGCTCCGACTGGACACATCAGCGTATCTTATCTCAAAGCGATGGGAAACTTAATAACATAACCAAAGCTAGCCCAACTAAACCAAGCCTAATCCAACACATATATCCAGTATATTTTTTGTGATACACAAAGTGACAGCGACGTTTGATAATTGCATCTGTGGTGTTGGGGGCCTCTGTTCAGTGAACCACCAGTAACAAAGCCCCCCTCCCCCTCGACCCCGAAAAAAAAAAAATTGCTTGGTGAAAATATTTTGGTCGTTTTTGGCTTCTTCTCCAGCAATTACCGTGCATCCTTTTTTGGGCTGTACTCTTGGCTACAAGATGTTTTTTTTTTTTTTGTCCGACTCTGGGCATAGGCTTCACAGCCTGCTATCAAGGCCCAGCAGTCCTCCTACCTCTACATGTCACCACTTCGGCGCTAACACCCACCGTCCATTTTGAATACATGCTAAGGCTGTCTTATACAGGACTGGTGTATTGGTATTAGCGGGGGTATTTTTACGACATGTCGGCGGGACTTTTGGTAGATCCGCAAAGCCTGATTTAATGAAATTCAAATCCTCAAACTGTTTCCTGCCCCAGCGGGGATTTGAACCTTGGTCCGTTAGGACTGCAGGCCACTTCTCTACTGATTGAGCCACCGCCTTCCCCATAACCAGCCTTCACCTATCAGTGCCACTACAGGGATTGGACCTATCTTAGCTTCATCTTAGAAATAATTCAATTTCAAAATATTCTTGATTTTTTCTAAAAAATAGTTTTTTAAATTAATTCTTAAAAAGCAATTTTATAATTCAGTTCACAAAGGTTTTAAGAGGAAACAAAGTATAAAGGTGGAAGTTTATTACTGTATTTTTTTACAATAATAAATGTACAAGAACTCTTTTTCCCAATTTTTTTCCTTCATTGGGTTAATTCCACCCCAGGTTACCTGATGGTCACCACGTACTAAGGTTTCCTATCTAAGGTTAAACGTCCTTTGATTCCAAGGTTGATAACTAATTTCTAGATGCAGTCAAACTGTCGTCGCTGCTCATACAAGCAGACTGAGCCGTCCCCGCAACAGAAGATTGGACAAGGCAAAATTTGAACCACCCTAATTCAGGCACCTTAACTTATTCATTCCTATAAAGCTTATATATATTTTTCCTGACTATCTCTCTGTAGGTAGCAAATATCATAAAAATAAATGCATCATCGTATACTTGACTTCAATCCCTTTGGCTCAGTGGCGTTATTTGTACTTTTTTCTTCCTGTAGCCATCTTGTAATATTTACCTTACGAGAGCACCATAGATGTGAAGGAAGTAGTGAAGGCCATATCTATCCCTGTTGTTCGAAACTCTCTCCTGAGTTCAATTTAGCCACCTGGAGATATTAAGAAACTGAACTGAATGAATTAAGGGTTACCTCTTTGTGTGGTGGTTAACCCCTTTGGTATGCAATTCTTCCAGCCTTGACTACCCCCCAGGATGCAAAAACAGGCCTATTTTTTCGACTTTCTCAAAGGTTAAGGGTTTTGTGCCCAATTGATAGAGCTTGAAATTACACACCTGAAAACGCAAACCCCACCCTCCTATACCCATAGTTACCGAGCTATGGGGGTAGAGGACGCATGAGGAGGGTGTGGGAGAGGTGGTAAGAATGGAGGGAGGAAGGGTAATAACAACATAGTGGTGTAGAGGGATGTGGCAAGAGAGAGGTGCAGGGTACACCCCCCACCACCTGGGTACGAGCCTGGATCCTCCCTACCACATGTCCAACACTTAGTTCCGATTGGCCAGAAGTCATCTAAGTCACAGCCGGGGTGGAGGAAGCTGCCGCCAGTTTTTTGTGGAAGTTGCACGTATCGACATTCCTCGTGCATTTAAAAAATTGTGAAAAAACGTCGATCGTCCAGCTTAGTACTTTAGGGGTTAACAGCACAATTGTTAAGAATTTTAACTCTCTCTCTCTCTCTCTCTCTCTCTCTCTCTCTCTCTCTCTTTCATTACATTAGCATTGGATGGATGCTAGACAGAGAAGCCTTGTAGTGGCATTAATTTACTCGGAAGCCTCAGTTATCAGGTCATACAAATACCCTCCCCCCTCAGCTCTCTCCCTACCAACCGAAACAAAGGTGGTGAGCTGCAGCAAGAGTACGTCATCAGGCTGCAGTCCACCGGGATCCCGATTATATGAACCTGGGTGTGAAACTTCTACTACTCTATTGCTTTATCCCTAGAGAGTGTAGTTCGGGTTAAGGAATGAACTTACGTATTACAAGGGTTAGCCTTAGCCTTTCACAGGAGGGAGGAGGTCACTGAAGGAATAAAATAGCCTGGTGTTAGCTACTGTGAAACAAATAAATAAATAAATAAGTAGCCTGTAGATATTATTTCGTGATTCTGGTAATAACTTTTTTTTAAGTTAATTTTGCTCAGCTTAAACATTTATTTCCCATTTCAGGAAAGATTTATTGTATTGAACAGGATAATGACAAGTCTTCCCAGATGTGAATACAGCGTCTTCAAGAAGCAAAAGTAAACTGGGAAAGGACATATCTGAACTGAAGAGGTTAAGAGTGGCGTAACTGCTGTATGTATCTATTTTTCTGCCTGTCTATGTGTCTATATATCTAGCTATATTTTTTCTGACTACCTGTCTATCTATCTAACTATCTATCTATCTATGTTTGTCTGTCTTTCCCTCTGTCACTCTGTATGTCCGTCTGTTTATCTGTCTGTACTGTGTAATTCATCCATTCATAAAGATCCGAAGATGGATATTCACTCCAGACATTGAGCAGTTCAGCACACCCAGTTCGCGGATGTAAACAGTTAGGTCTTCTTTAGGCAACATCCGGTTAGAGTTGGCAGTCAGCACACGTACCGGCATTTACCCACCTACCCACCTATCACACATTCCCTTTCTACACCTTCAGGAGTGTAGGGGCCCCAGACTAAGATTCTCATTTAAGGCAAGGGTGACCACCTTTGCACTTCCCTAAGCGGTATTATAACAACAATAAAGGTCAACCATCCCTATACGACCCTCCCCCCCATCCTCATCTGGCTGGAGCAACTTTAGACCACCAAACGTAAAATGATTATATGGTTACTGCTTGTCACGCAGTACAGATTCACTTGACGGCATCAGTATATCGAATGAGGGATGGTAGAGGCCCCGACCATCGCACTGGATAGTCAGATCTCTGGATGAGATAAATAAGGAAATGTTTATATAATGCTGCAGCGAAAACGGCAGCTAAATCACGAGCAGAAGCACCACCATCACCAACAGCATCACCACCAGCGCCATCCTCACCATCACCGCCACCAGCAGTAGTGGTGGTGGTAGTAGTAGTAGTAGCAGTAGTAGCCTCCGTGTTCATCTGAGGCGTGAACCTGGTGGACGGCAGCATGGAGTAGCCTTTTTCCGATAGTCCATCCTCCTCCTCTCGAGATAAAGGAAGCTGAGAAATATTTATTTCACTAAGTCGTAGAATCACCTGGTTATACCACTGCCACTGCATGAAGGTGTACCTCTCTAGAACTTGAGCAAATTATATGAAATAGATAAATGATTGAAAATCTAAGTATAATAAGCCATATGCATGTCAATATTTTTAAATTTTAGATTATCGAGGAGCTTAGTGAATAGAGAGGCCCAGTCAGAAGTACGGCAGTCTCTCACTTCCATTCGCAAGACATAACATGCCACCACGGCCAGTAAGTTGGTCATCAACCCTTAAATGTAAAGGAATAAATCAACCTTGCCTCGGACCCCTACACCTCGAGGGGAGTGAACTGGGACTGGCTGTTACCGTTTCTCACTGCACAAAGTTTTGATCGTATAGGTAGTATGCTTAAGACTTGCGCATCAAGATGGAGATGCGAACTCTCTCTCTCTCATGAAAATATCTAAAGCATGTGAAAATTTCTTAGGATTAAAATTATTAAAATATATCACGTGAATGAAAAGCCCTATTTAGGCAGATGACCAATTTTTTCTAAACTGCAATCGTCCTACACACAACAATCAGATATACCCAACTTCCTATTTGTATTGCTGGGTGAATGGGACCAAGGGGGGAAAAACAAACTTTGCCCATGAGTCTGACCAGTCCTGAATTGGACCTTGCGTCTTTCAGTTACGAATTTGATATGATCCCACCACAACACCGGCATCGCTTCTATGTGACGAAGATAAAATGTGTATTTGTGTGTTACATGATCGCTGACTGCGTTCTATAAGATGGAATGCAGGCTGGTCACATCTGATAGCCCACAGGCGTACCACACATGTCCAAAAACAATCACGGACTTGTCTTCCTCCTCGCCATGTATTACAGTGACGTCTTTATTGTTTTAACGTTACTTACATGATACAGTTTTATTCAGCCTAAGAAGATTTCCCAGACTGGAGTGGTTACATAAAGCTTTCATTATCACCTTCAATAATTGGTTCTTTGCTAAGCTGATTAATATGATCAGGTAATAGTACGAATGACCCAAATAGGCAAAATGGGTTAACAATGTGGCTCTCTTCGATATTTCCTCAAGGAAGGAAAATAATAATAAAAATGATAATAATAAGAGCATAATGGCTACTCCTATGGCAGTACGTATCAGTCTGTTTAGTTCACACAGTTTATCAGTGTCGGTATCTGCCGCAGGCTTGTGTAATCGAACACACAGTGCATTATTTACGCCGCCCGCAGTTCATTGAGGAGAGGGTGTATGTGATCATCGGCGTTTATTTATTTATTTGGAAATCTGTGCATCGGTAATCTATTGAACCAATGAACGGATCATCTTCAAACTTTGCACAGGTGCTGGGGATGTGGAACTGAGGAAGTGGTTCGATTTTGGTGAAAATCCACCTGAGGTAAGGATGGGAGTGGGGGCCCCTACATTTGGGACGCGATGATAAAAATAGAGAGCAAAATTTTCAAAGTGTCACAGTAGGCAAACGGTGGGAGACAGACACAAGGTTACTCTTAAACACTAAAAGGAAGTTAAAATATATGGGGATTCTATTGGCACTAGTACGTTTGACCTTGGGTGACCTCGAAAGATCAAAGTCAAGGTCACATATTTTGACTGCTTAAATCAGCCAGATGGTGAGAGATAGGCACATGGTTACTATTATTGACTAATATATGGAGATTCTGTTGGAACCAAAAGGTGTGACCTTGAATGACCTTGAAGGGACAAACTTAAAGTCGATCAAAGTTTAAAGTTCTCAGACACTGCCATTTCTTTTGTTAATAGTGCTGTTATCAATTTTAGGAATATGTGCAGGAGTTAATGAGAATGAGAGGGCAAGAGAGGGAGTATGCCTGATGATAGGCAAGAAGTGGAAGGAGAATATAAGAGGGTATTGAACAGTGGGTGCAAGGATTGTATGGGTGAGGATGAAAGTATACAAGTTGGGCGATTGTATGTGCGTATGCGCCGACAGAGGACCGAGTGGCAGGAATGAAAGATGAGTTTTGGGCAAGTGTAGAAGCATGTATGGACAAGTTTGAGAGGAGCGAGAGAGTGTTTTTGATTGGAGACATGAATGGCAAAGTCGGGAATGAACGAGTGGATGGAGTGGTTGGTCAGTGGGGTGTGCCTGCTGAGGTGGATGGGAATGGTAGAGCCTTGGTGGACATCTGTGCCTGGTAAGGAGTTGGCAATAGCCAACACCTACTTTTGGCATTAGATGATCCACAGGTATACATGGAGAGTCATGAGGAGGATGGACGGTGAACTTGTTGAACGGAAGGCAATGATAGATTACGTGTGTGTGGATAAGCGAATGAGAAGACAAGTGTTGGATGCAAGAGTGTGGAGAGGGTGAGGGAATGGAATGCCAGACCATCACTTAGTGATGGCCAAGGTAAGGCTTCAAAGAAAGTGGGTGAAGAGACGAAGGGGAAGACAGGAAGAAATCGCTCCTGTGAAAAGAGTGGAGAAGTTACAAGACAGTGAGAAAATGGCAGAGCATAAGAACACGGTGGAAGAAAGATTGGGAAGGTATGAGTCAGAACAGATGGAAGATGTGGAAGATGTATGTAAGATTTTCATGGAAGAGATAGGCGCAGCATGTGAGGTGGTTTGTGGAGTGAGGAGATGCAGGGGTGTGCAAGGGACAGCACTGTGGAATGATGAGGTGAAACGAGCTGTGGAACAAAAGAAGAAGGCACATAGTGAATGGCTAGCGAGCAGAGGTAGGGGAAAAGATGAGATAGAGAAGAGAGAGGTATATGTGAGCCGGAGATGAAAGGTGAAGAGATTGGTGAGGGAGAGTAAGAAAGAAGTGGACGAGGAGTTTGAGAGGAATTTGAGTGTAAAATGGAGGGAGAGTAAGAAATTGTTTTGGAAGGAGGTAAAGAAAGTAAGAGAGTGTGAAAGGGGATATAGTAGGGGAGTGAAAGATGGGAATAATAGATTGCTCGTGGAAACGAGAGAGAAATTGTGGAGATGGAAGGAGCACTTTGAGGATTTGTTGAATGTAGAGAGTGAGAGCAGTGCGAGTATAAGTGGTTGGGGAATGGCTGGGAGAAGAAGAGGTGAGAGGAGGGAGGGAGGAAGAGATCAGTAGGGCGGAAATAGTGAAAGCATGAAGATGATCAAGATGGGAAAGGCCCCAGGAATTGATGAAGTGTGTTGTGAAATACTGAAGTATGGGGGTGAGATTGTCGTGGAGTGGATATTTAAGTTGTGTACATTGGCTTGGGAAGAGGGAAGGGTTCCAGAGGACTGGAAATCAGGTATAATTGTTCATTTATAGAAAGGAAAGGGGGAGAGAGAAGTATGTGGTAACCATAGGTAACCATAGGGGTATTTGCCTTCTTAGTGTGACTGGAAAAATACAAGTATATGGTAGAACACTTATTGATAGGGTTAGGCATATAACAAAGGAGCTAGATGGAGAAGAACAAGGGGGGATTTAGGAAGGGAAAAGGGTGTGTAGATCAGATATTTGTTCTAAGATGTTTAGTAGAGACGGATCTAGAGAAGGGAAAGAAAGTGTATGATGCCTTCATGGACTTGGAGAAAGCTCATGACAGAATAGATAGGCAAGGTATGTGGAAGGTATTAAGAATATATGGAGTGGAGGGGAAACTGTTGAGTGCTGTGAAGAGTATGTACGAAGGAGCTAGGGCTACTGTGCGACTGGATAGTGAGCTGAGTTCTTTGATCTGAATGTGGAACTGAAACAGGGTTGTATGACGTCTCCATGGCTGTTTAATATATATATGGATGGGGTTGTAAAGGAGGTGCAAGGTAGGGCAGTGGATGTGGCGGTGGCTCTAAATGAATGAGGGTGAGATGTGGAAGATTCCGGTATTGTTGTTTGCTGATGATACAGTATTGTTGAGTGAAGATGAATGGGAGTTGCAAGGTCTGGTGAATGAGTTTGGGACAGTGTGTAAGAAGAGGAATCTGAAAGTCAATGTAAACAAGAGTAAAGTTATGGTGTTTGAGAGGAATGAAGTCACAGAATGCACAGTGAGGTTGGATGGTGAGGATATGGAGAATGTGAGTGCATTCAAGTACTTGGGTAGTGTGATGAGTAAGGATGGAAGTTTGGGGGATGAAACACTTGAAAGGGTACAGCAGGGAAGGAAGGCTGTTGGTTCACTGAAAGCTGTGATGAGAAATAGGGAGGTGAGTATGGAAGTCAAGAAGTCACTGCATGATAGTACTGTGATCCCTACCCTGACGTATGGAAGCGAGGCATGGATCTTGCTAGAGGGTAACAAGTCAAGAGTGAGAGCAGTGGATATGAGTTACTTGAGAGGAGCATGTGGAGTGACATGGAGGAACAGGTTGACGAATGAAGTGAAGGAACGGTGTGGGGTGGATGTGGATGTGGTTGAGAAGATTTGGAGAAGTTCACTGAGGTGGTTTGGGCATGTGAAGAGAATGGAGAACGAAAGACTATGGTATGTAGGAGGACTCCTGGGCCTTGATAGCAGTCTGTGAAGCCTATGCCCGGCGTCGGATACATAAAAAAAACAATAAAACAAAAGAGGGTGTATGTAGGTGAGGTGGAGGGAGGGAGAGGGAGGGGAATACCGAGGATGAGGTGGAGGGATGGAGTTGAGAGGTATATGAGGGAGGGGGGAGTGAGCTGGGGGGAGGGTAGGCAAATGGTGGGTGACACCATTGCGGGATTAGGGCGTCGGGCTATGGATAGACAGATACAGTAGATAGCTAGTATCAATTCATAAAACTTAATTTAACTCAAAATCCTTTCACCCTGAGCCGGAATGGGCGGGGTGTTGTGACACTGGATCGCATTGCTCTAGTTTTACCCATGAGAACAAGGCCAGCTGTCACGATTCATCTGAGGTGGTGTGTGATGCAGCCAAAGTCCCAGCGATGTCCGCCGGATAAGGAGATAAACAGCTGTGTTTTCGTGGGCTTAAAAGATTCCCTGACTCACCGTCCTTACTCTGAACCTTTTTACTCTATTTTGTCCTCAACTGCCACCTCTCCATCTTGAATGCTGAGATAAAACAAATTACTAGTACTAGATTATGCTACGTGTCACGAAGAAGTGTTATGAAAAGGATGCAGAGCCGTACTATTTTTTTTTTCCCCACTGAGCTGTGTGAAATATACTTCAGAAAGACATTTAAGCGCAGTTAAGATGCTGAAAGTATAGTTTACTTCTGCAGTTAACACATTAATATTCCCATTAAAGTTTAATGGTACGGGAGAAAGCAACTCTTCCTTTTAATCTGGGGAATGTGACCGAATTTCAGGAAGAGGCCCGGAGGCATTTTATTTATTTATTTATTTATTTATTTATTTATTTATTTTTTCTGGTGTCTGGTACACTTACTCCTTCAGTCACATTGGCATCGTCAGAGCGAGTTGATTGAGAAATGGCTCGGCAACGTCCGTCGTGCCTTCGCTTGGGTATAGATAAGACAATTCGGCTAATGAAATAATAACATTATCAGAAAAGCCGTGTTTTGACATTAAACCAACCTATACCTAACCAGCGTAGGCCTAACCTAACATTAACTTAGCACAATAGCTTATTTTGCTTGGAGGAGCTGCGGTGAAGGCAGAAGCTCAGTCGGTAGAGAGGTGGCCTGCAGTCCTATCGGACCCGGGTTCAAGTCATCGCTGGGGCAGGGAACAGCTTAAGGATCTGATTTTAATAAAAAAACAGATTTTACTGACCTACCAGAAGACCCGCCGACATGTCGTTAAAATACCCCCCTAATACTAATACACCAGTCCTGTATGAGACAGCCCTAGCATGTATGCAATATGGACGGTGGGTGTTAGCGCCGAAGTGGTGACAGGTAGAGGTGTATGGTATGATGGAGGCCTACTGGGCCTTGGGAGCAGGCTGTGAAGCCTATGCCCAGAATAGGACACATTAAAAAGGGAAAAAAGCAAGGTGCAACATTGCACTAGCCTTCTCTCGAGGCACTCGATCCACCGATGCCAACATGACTGGATGATCAAGTAGACCGGAAAAAAAATAAAAAAATTAAATAAATAAAATGCGGCTCGGACAAACATTTACTTACACCTGCTAGGCTTAGGTCATGTCCCCCGCCCCTCACCCTCCCAGCACGGCTTATTTTTGAGTTCGCCAGAGAGCAATGTCGGGACATGGGTAACAGATGTGGCCTGGCGTCGCCTGATGAGCACAAAAACCTTCTTACTGCCTTATTATACAAGATCGATAACGCAAAAGCAGAACAAAAGACCAGGTTCTGACCAGAACAGCGAACTAAATCGCCTGGAAATGGGTACTGAAAAAACCTTAAACATGAAAACCGTCAGTGGGTAGAACTAAAACTAAAACAGACGTCACCATACAGAACTGGTTAAACATAAATACCGGCTGGAGGTAGAAATATAATGATCAAAGGCGTCTCCACAAGGGTTAAATATGAACATCGCCTGGGGGAAGGAATGTAATGAAAACAAGCTTCACGATATAAAAAATTGACCATAAAAACGCTTGCACGTAGGCATATAACTAAAAAGGGTGTCACCATATTGATAGGGTAAAAAAAAAAAAATCGCCCGTATTTTAGAACATACCGTATAAAGGCGCCTGCATATTATAAGGGAAAACATAAATTGAAGGGAAACCAACCCCTGATAATTGACGGTCATTTGTGTACTGCGTGTGGTTAGGCCTACTGGGTGCGATAAGCCTGCCTCAGACACTACGGAATATTGTCTGTAATATAAAAGTCCAGTATACTGTAGTTCTTCACATGCCCCAGTAAATATCGTCCTACCTAGAGGCTGGATTGTCCCTTTTCGAAATATGAGATTTCACGTCAGTTTCTTGCTACCTCCGACGATTTAACCTAAAACCGTATTGGAAGGACTTCCTAAAAAAGGGGTAGATATAGCCTGCATTGACCCTTCATCTGCGAGGGAGGTGTCTTAATGCTAATAATAAATCGCACGCAGATAGAATAATACGGTATGAAAATAACCCCATCGAGGTGAAAGGATTTAGCAAACGACCTTTATGAAGTAGGAAAACAAACAAATATGATAATAACTGAACAGCATATTGGTTGACGCTTGACAGTGGCCAAATTTCGGAAGTCTGAACGAAAATGAACAGATTTAAAAAAAATCTTGAAAAAAGAAAACACATTACGAGGACGCTTGAAATGAGTGCAGTCAGTCAAAAGAGAAAGGAAACAATCATCCATCACAGACAATGGATACAGAATTATATAATGCACAGGTATGCTACCCCCACACTTGGCTATCAGGATTTGCCATCTACAGGATACCATTGCTCGCTGGCTTGTGACCTTTGTGTGTGTGTGTGTGTGTGTGTGTGTGTGTGTGTGTGCGTGTGTGTGTGTTTATCACATTCATATCCTGATAACACCATGTACATTTTCTTGGGATATCACGAGGCTCATGCAGTCACTGGCACTTCCTGCGCGATACACTGTTGATTATGTTTGCAGCCAATTTCTGATGAATAAAACCTCAAACAAAAATATTGTTAATGTTTTTCTTGTTAATGGCTCACTCAGATACAGTTTTTTTTTTTATGGAGAGTTATTCGTGGCATCTATCAGCGATTTTAGTTAACACTTTTTTTTTTCACTGTAGGAGCTTGGATATAGTCTTCGTTATCCCCTTAACTACTAGAATACTCATCTCAGCTGAATGAAATGGCATGGTGCTCGCAAGAATGAAATTTAAAAAGAGATCTCTGCATAATTGATTTTTTTCTTTTTTAAATCAGTCTAGCATGGAAATTGATTCAACTTGGGATGGATCTCTAGTAGTGAAGTGATAATGGAGTGTACGAGTATGTCAAACACTTGCAACTCGAAAAGCCTTTCAAAAGTAGAATAAAGTGCAATGTACGTCACTAAAGTGAAATCAGTAATCAAGCTACCACCCAATGCATGTATTCAACGGTTCCATTCAACTGTAAGAACAAAGGGGTTGGCTGCGGGTGTGCCCAACTCCGGTGGTTAGAAATATCTCTCCAGGGCTTAATTAAATCATCCGAAAGTATAAAGAATTGAGTAACGAAGATGGCATAGATGACGCATTTTCAAATCTCCAGACGAGTTGATTCAGCATACGAGAATTACCAACTAGAGAAGTTAATTTAATGGTCGCTAATCAATTTAGTTTCCGATTTCGAAGTTTGTCTGCATGGAGAATGGTGATCTCTAGTTACCACTTTCCTTCTGTGGAGAAGGCTTTCCTGCTGTGAGCTTCATCTAGACGGTTACAGCCTACAGGTATTGACAGGAAATCCTGCCATTCACTGCTTATCTGGACGGACGGGATGTATTCACGGTTAGAAGTGCAAAATTGCTCGTTTGCTTTCATAACGAATCAGTCATGGTACTGGCCAAGCCATGTACTGCTGTGATTCAGTTTGTCTTGTCAGCAGACTTTTAAACAGAAGTGAATGAAATTATGTATGCCTATGTATATTACTTCCTAGAATAATTACCAACCTGTCAGTGCTTGGAAGATATCTAGAAAATCGTTTATCAATCATATGTTATTAATCCAAGATATATGTATAATATAATGTGGAAGGATTTCGTGTCACTAGGATTCAGATGAATACTCCAGATGGACGACATGGACAAGGACCAAATGTAGTGATGACATTCGACAAGCAGATCAAGTTAGGGGCTGGTCAGCAAGTAGCATTTAATGATCTCTTCACACCCTTGCCCTTGTTAAAAACTCTACTCAAGGTGTAACATGAACGCTGCTGTAAAGTGGCTCAGTGGTGCCCCAGTCAGGGAAAGATGATGCAGAAGAGTCATGGGCACATGGAGGAGGCATTTACTTCCTGCATATTTGTAAGTGGACAAACAATTAGACAGTTTGCGTTGCATCAGATATGGTTAGAAGCAACCCAGTTTGCAAAGCCAGTCAATTACGTATGCATGAGAAACAGCATAATAGTACTCTCATGACAAGCTCTTTCAAGATTTATGAGCAAAATATTGGTGGAGCAGATCTCTTGATTAGCAACTGCCAGCCTTTAGGATTCGTATTTTTGCAAAAACGTGGAGTTGGCCAATATATGTTTGAGGTGTAAATGCCCAGGTAACAATTTCGTAGATGCTGTTTTAGTAACTGCCATATAACATGTCTGCTAGACTTTATCCGTCATATATTCATCCTTATGTTGAAGTATTTTGGCATAAACCATATAATCAGTCTAGGCCAAGGACACTCTTTGCTGGATTACAAAAGGATACTGTATGGCAAAACGGCAAACAACAATGACTTTTAAATGGCCAGTCAACCTCAAGTTCCCGTGGATGTTTTCGTTTTTTTTCCCCCCCTCTGATTCTGGGTCATGTACGCCGCAAAATGGCTATGACGTTGCTTCTGTGTACAGAACTCTTATGGCAATGCGTAGCACTTTGCGACTGGATATCTTTCCTCATCTTAATCAATGGCTCTTGGGTGGGCTTGAACGCTCAGCCCATTGGTAAGTAGCACAAGCTCTGAGGCAGGGCGGCTTCTGGATGTCCTTGTATGATCTGTCAGTGGAAATGTATGCTGCGTATGTGCATCGTGAACGCATAGAAAAAGGACAATACAGTAAGAGAACAGAATAATGAAGAGGTGTTGACAATACAGTAATACAAGTATATTCCATTTCCCAGTAAAACGCAGCTTAATAAACAGGAAGGAATAAAAAAATTTCCTCAGTTATATGATAAATGATGGAAGAAAACTATTGTTGAGGTTTTCTTTTGAGTAACCAATAGTTCATGTGCAGGAGAATATGATTATATTATTGTGTATGATAAGGTGTCTTTTGATATGTCTCCATCTGAGTGTAAAGCTTGTTTTTTTTTTTAAGATTTTGGGGGGTTTCTTCGCAGAAAACCCATTTTCTCATCACTCAGCTGCCTAACAGCAGGAAAAATCTCCTTTCCTCTCCCCTCCCCCAAAGATAAAAAGCTTACAGGTAATTGTATTCATACTTACATGTATATTTTTTGTTGGGGGATGGGAAGACAGGGATGAAAACTGGGCTATAGCTAATGTTTCCTACAAAACTGACATTCTTTACCAACAGACAATTGCCGTCCTTCATGGAATAATCAAGTGGTCTGTAAATGGCAAGAATACTAGTATACCACAGCAAGATGTTATAGTAACCTACTGAAAAATTATTTCCTTGAGTCTGTTGACATACTTCGTGCTGTGTTGTAGCTACCCTCAGACAACCATGTTTATCCTGCTTTTCTTCAAGACGCTTCTTGACCTCGTCCCTTTTACAGTTTAAACAATTAGTCTAGACAGCAAAAATGAATCGTAAAAAATAGTCAAGGTAACGAAGGGACTGGGGATGGCTGTATATTCTTGCATGTTACTCTTGCAAATGACGTATATACTTCTCCCCGATGACATATACGTATCATTGCGATCAACAGATGATGTTATTTAGTTGTAAATAGTTTATGATCAGGAGTCAGATAAAGAATCATTAAAATTTACACTGCATGTGGTCTGAAACTGACCAGAGTAAATTTAAAAATATGCCACAGGAGTTGTGGGGTTGAATGTTTGATTAACAAAAAAGAAAGGAATTTTAGATCGGAGAGAGAGAGAGAGAGAGATTTACAGGACTAAAGTACCAGGAATAAAGGGTTGATGAGGATGGGCCAGTACTCTTTTAAGTTTTGTTTGTTCTTTTGTTTCTGTTAACTGATGACTTTGTGGTTGGTTAACCCTATGGCCATGATATGCAATGTTAATGTTGTTCTGCTGAGTGCCTCAATGAAAAGGCTAATGCGTATGTTGGTAAACACTGGATAAGAAATTTGCGATTAAAAGTTAAAGACTGAAAGCCAGTCCTTAGACTGGCCCAGAAAACCATTAATTACGCTGGGCGGTACCCACAGAGTCAGACGGCACTTAGTGGTACAGCGGGTTATGGTTATCCAGCCAGAGGCAGCCTGTAGGGTTTCCATGTGATGTATTCTGAAGTTTGTGTTTCAAATGATGGCACTCGAGGCAAAAGAGACTGGTCACCTTTAACTTAAATGTCGTGACTGAGCAGCATGGCCTCGGACAAGACGATCGTAATTGCGCAAAAAAAAATAACTGAATGATTACTGAAAACACACACACACACA
>JAGKTI010005777.1:0-15299 GCA_018397915.1 Birgus latro
GACTGAGCTGGTTTTGCATGTTGATTATTCTGGTGGAAAAATGACAGCCCAGGATGTATCTCATTACTTTGTTCTGAAAAATTTCAGTGGGTTCTAAGGATATCTTTGGGAGTTGACTGAGAACAGGAAAGAGGTAATCGACAACTGACCATATGAATACAACACTGATGTTCTGGCCACAGGGATAAAGATTCCGGCAGTATTGTTGGTGAGCCACTTGAAGGGAATTAAGCGGTACTGCGGCCGATTATACGAGATCTCGGACGATGGGATGAACACATGAGAAAGCACTATTTCCCACAGTGAGGTCTACAAGCGTTCCTAGGTTGCGGAATGAGAAGATTCTATTTTTTCTGGGGAGAGGATGAGTATGCAAGTGGAAGGCGATTTTTTTTTTTTTCATGTGTCCGACTCTGGGCATAGGCTTCACAGCCTGCTATCAAGGCCCAGTAGTCCCCTTACATACCATACACCTCGTCCTCTTACATATCATACACCTTTCTACATGTCACCACTTCGGCGCTAACACCCACCGTCCATATTGAATACATGCTAGGCCTGGTGTACTGGTATTAGAGGGGGTATTTTTACGGCATGTCGGTGGGTCTTCTGGTAGATCAGTAATGTCTGATTTAATGAAATTGAAATCCTTAAACTGTTCCCTTCCAAGCGGGGATTTGAACCTGGGTCTGGTAGAACTGCAGTCCACCTCTCTACCGATTGAGCTACCGCCTCCTCCCTGATAAAATGACTGAACGAAGCGATAAAGATCTTCTGGAAAGCTGGAGTGAATGCAGATATCATCAGCATAACAGGTAACAATGGTTCTGGGAATGTTGGGAGGAAGGACACTAAAAAGAAACAGGCTTAGAACACCACTTTGCAGCGTGCCGAGTTTTAATGACCTGGAGGAGCTACACACTCCCTTAAAAAGGACACGCGAGGTTCTGTTACGGAGGTAACCCCATACCCATCTCAAGAGCTTTCCTTGGACACCAAATTCCACCAGGTGATCAAGGATGCAACATCAATGGCACTTTTAAGATCATGAATGATACAACACTGGTGGGGCAGAGGAGGGTATAGAGTTCCAGTGGACAGTGATGTGTACTTCTTTGTGGCAAAAAAACACACGGTCTGTGTGAGAGTTTGTTCTCCAGCCAAAACATGAGAGAGGTAGGGAAGATGTGTTCAGGCACCTTGTTGAAGAAGGAAGTGAGGGAAATTGGTCTGAATTTGTTGGTACCAGGCTTTCGAATGGGCACAATCGGCTGGAGGTCCAGGCATTAGGCACATATCCCTTATGGAAGCAAAGATTGTTGAACTGTAGCAGGGGACTGCCAGAACTTTCAGGAGGAGGCGAAAGACAGGGTAAGTCATGGCGTCATTCCTGGGGGATGTTGCCTTACTCCTAATGCAAGCACTTCGCAATTTGTCCTCAGTTATCAGCACATCATCATCTTCATCTGCCTTCAGTATAACGCAGCCATCAGAGGGAGAGTGCGGGCATTATGCTGGGAGGAGAGTGCGTTTTGAATAAGTGCAGGAGGGTTGCGTGCTTGTGATTGTTCAGACCATGTATTGATAAGGTTTTATGCGTACTCAGCTGGACTGTGGTGGAGAGCACTTGAGGGCTATTTCCTGACAAATCCTGTTAATTAGATGTCACAAGGATCTAACACTCGTTTGATGGTTGATGCTTTCTGTGAACTTCCACCAGGGTTCCGTATGGATGCATTGCTGGAAGGCAATTAGATCGTCTCTTGGCGCCTGGTACTGGTGCAGACGATCAGGTGTTGGTTTCCTCTCGAAAGAAAGACCATGTTCGTCACCTTCCTTTCTGCTTGGATGATGTGCTGATCAAGTGCCCAAGTTTGAGCTTCAGGGCGGTTTTTAATGTGTGGCCTTGTAACAGAGTGACTGTGGAAGTCATGTGTAGAACTTACCAAGGAGGAGTATAGTTATCAGGTAATTGTAAATCAAATGTGGGGAGGAGGTTGGAAATGTATGATATGTATGTAGGGCAGTACTTAGTAAAAACGGTAATGTGGGTGCGACTGTGAGGGGGGGAAGGTCCAGCAAGAAGGGAGTGGTGGAGGCTGAGGGCAACGTGGTGGAAGATGAGCGTAGGGATGGAAGAGCACCTGACGTGGGACAGTATTAGCCCGGATGTTACGATGTGATCAAGAGTGCCTCCACGAGTGTGTGTGGCACCACCAGTGTTCCAGCAAGTGAGTTGGTAGCATCGGATGTATTCAAGGAGAGGAAGCCCATTGCGATTTGGAGTAGGAGAGAGGTCACCCAGAGCAGGATGTCGGGCATTAATGTCACCCATGTAGATCATGCCACGAATTGTAGGAGTAGGGAGAGCTGGGAGATTAATCCTTCCACAGGAGGAATAGACGTTACATAAGCAGATCTTACCATTGCCCGCTGTGACCTAAAAAAGCTGAAAGATCATTTCATCATCTACAGAGTAGCAGAGAAGCTGACATAGTATGGAGGAATGAATGTAACTGATGAGACCATTCCTGGCAAGGTGGACATATGATATGTAGCCAGTAAGTGAGGGAGCCTTTTCCCCAGATAGAAGACGACCAACAAAAGCTTCTTGAGTGAATATAACATGCTGGTGATGGCGACATACACAGCTCTTGAGTGCAGCAAGTTTCAAATGACTTCTGACTCTCCAGGCATTCCAAGAGATAACATGATGAGGCATTCGGTTAGCGAAATTTACGTTTATTTTTCCGGGAGTTAGGCGGGGATGATGAGGCAGCAGGAGCATAGCTTTGTGGTGTAGTATGTGAGGGTTCCTTTGTCCATAGGTCACTGATCCTGCAAGGTATGAGGCGATATTATCCAGTTTCTCTGTAAGTGTGGTGATAGTAGTGATGATAACCTGATGAGACGCAACAAGAGAAGCAAGTGTGATTTCGGTGTTAGTATGCTGACTGACCAGGCCATCAGTGTGTACCTCAGTGCCATCAAAACATGCTGTAAGCAGTGTGCACAGAGACATCAGAGAGGCAATGGCTTCACAGAGGGCAAACACTTGTACAGAATCGACAGTAGAAGAAGAGGCAGATGAGGTGGCAGCATCCGTGGCGGTGGCTGTGGTGGTGGTGGTGGTGGTGGTGAGTGTGGTAGCACGGCTCTAGGAGTTGTGGCAGGCCCTGAGCATTTGGTACAACCATGCCACACATTGACTCCTGGCTTATAACAACAAGGACATCTTCGTTGCGAGGTGTCCTGTGCAGGTAAGGGTAACGGTTCCAAAGAAGAAGTGGCAGCAGCTTGCAATGTGTGGTGAACGGGGGTGATATGAGCAAGTCCGGGATGCATGGTTGGCAGCACACCACGCACACTTCTCCGGGGCAGAGCAGTAGCGTGATAAATGTATGATTCCCCAGCATTTGAATGACCACAGCTGCTCGTCCTGCATTCTGCATAGCTCACAGGTTGGGAGACAAGGGAGGAAACTAAAGTTGATAACTGGCAGAGGAGGGTCTGGGAGACTCCAGGTGACAACAATCCGGTTAATGGGTGTCCCATTCTGCTGGAAACGACGAGCAGTGTAGATGCTAAGGAGTTCTTTGGCCAAGAAAGGGTCAACGCCAACAGGGTAGTGGATAATGAGGTAGGTAAGGAACTTACAGGGCCTGTCGACTGAGTTCTGAACATCGAGGAACAAGGAGAGGAACTCGCCACTAGTGACCCTGTCTATGATGCTCGTCCGTTGTCATGACATATAGATGTAGCAGGAGGCGACAGCAGACATCTTGACATCAGCTAGCTCCCGATGGAGACGAAATCTCTTGGTGACATGAGATACCCAATGAATCTTCATATCGACAGTCAGGTACTCTTTGAAGAGGAGTTTGATGGTCTCAGCCTGGGGAGCAAATGCTGGAGGAACTGAAGCAGGCTGGGAAGGTGTCTTCAGATCTTCAGAGCGTTGGCAACACCTTCACTAGTGGAGTGGAGTTGGTGCCTGTGCTCGGGCAAAGTGACAGCCACGACGATACTAAACGTCACGCTCCTCGCACTGCACATGCGCCGACACGGGAACTTCCAACCCGAGGGGACTAGCCAGGTTTATGGGTCGCAGATTCGAGAACTTCGAACCCGAGAGGACTAGCCAGGTTTATGGGTTTTTACATAAAAAATACTGACAAAGTCTAAAAACCCTTAAATTCCCAGGTGAAATTATACGGCTAGGTCTTACCATAGCTCTCTGCCAAGGCTGGAGGGTGGCAACTTGCTAGATCCTTCAGAATTTCGTCAAAATCAGGAGAGCTTTCTCACGGGATTGTTTACTTGCCGCGAGCACGTCCAAATAGCCGGGGTGAACTGTGTGGAAAAGTGTGTTAATGAGACAGCAGTGTCGGCAAATGCAGACACTACACTCGGAAACTCTTGAATTATCAGTGATTATACCAGTATCTGCATGATATTTAAAATAACCATGATATTTAGTAAATTTACTGTTCGTTGCGACTAACTTGTGAAATGTCTCGAGTATGAGAGCCCCGTGGGTGAAATTTTGCCAACCAATCATTTCCTCATGTCTCTGGGTCAAAAAAGCCTCTCGAACACCTGCTTCTCACCTTTTCTTATACAGATGCTCTTTCTTCATTACTGGGAATCTCACAAACTAATATGTTCCTATGTTCCTCGGTATCAGTTCTGTGTATTGTCGTTAATGAAGAATACCAAACCATGGCTGTACAAACGTCTCACAGTCTTTTCCTGTCAGCTGTTAATGTCAGAGAACATAATTTACTGCTTTACGTAATCTGTCAGTTGAGAATATTGTGGAAGTCCTTTAAATCTGCTGATGGTGGGGGACATGTTTGGGTAGGAGTAGCCCTTTCCTTGCTCCTCCTTTTTGTAAAAGAGGGGACCAATGAATGGAGGAATGAGATGTTATGCATAATACTCCTTAAATATAAAAGTGCATCACGTGACACCCACACCAGAAAACCAGTATACTTGTAATGGAAAAATCAAAGAGAAGTTTGCCTGGCAATAGGAAGGAAATTTTCAAGAGGAGGTAAACAAGAGGTTACTGGCAAACCAAAGTCGGTCCATTTTATTTGATTGATTTATTTATTTTCTTTGCGGTTCAGTCAAAAAAAAAAAAAAAATGTATCCGCTCCACCCCCGACTCGATGTACACAACGAGACATGCATGACGTTCGATTTGGCTGGTCTCTCTGACAGTGTTCTGCTCCTTTGTTTTTTCGTGCAGCTGATGATCTCTGCACGACATTATGCAATGTGCCACGGTGTTTTTATACTATACCCAAATCCACTACGGCTATTTTGTAACCCGACTGGTTAATGCACAATAGATAATGTCCGTTATGGTAAATGGGCTTCAACGTTGGAGTATAACGTTACTCTGTGCGCATGAACAAGTGTTTACCCTTGAACTGCCTTGAACTTTATATAAATCAATATGTTCCAATATAGCATTCATTTGGTTGTACATAATGGTGATTTATAATGTTATCTCACGTTACAGTGGCTAAGATTTACTGCAAAATTGGTATTCTTATACCTAAAGTGAATGAATCTCTGAAAATTTTTCTGAAGCATGAGACAAGACGATGTCGTTTCATGCGCCCTAGTTTTCCAGGAGAAAAGTAATTATACACCAATTTATTTCCACTGATTTATATCACTACCCTTCAATATTACTGAGCAAAATATGGTGCATGATGGCTTGGGATAATAAAAGTATGTGTTTGACTGATCTCTGGAAACTCTCACATACAAGAATGGCAAACTTACTAACATTAAGAAAGTGCCTACAGTTTTTGTTCAAAGAGCTTTGTCCATAGTCTCACAATGTAACGATAAAGAAAGGGGTCGACATCTTATTTGGAGACCATACACTTCATAGCTGCAGTGATATTAAGACCAACCCTTCCGGTGCATCAAAGTTCACTCATTGTACCAAACAAAGTCATACTACTATCAACAAAGGATTTGAAGTCATGATCATCCTAGATCACCAGGTGCAGCTTTATCAAGAAAAGCCACCCACCCTGGCAACATATGGAAATACCTAGACCCGAACAAACACCTTCACAGGCCCAGCTGCTGGTTGGTACAGTTTCAGGTTGTTTCCTAAAACAGTCTGTGATTTCCAAAATGAGTTTCAACGCTAGGAGTTCCAGCAGCGCTCTGGACAATCAAGAAATAGTTCATATGCAATGTTTTGAAAGGGGAAGTTCAAACAGAGAAGTTTGCTGCATAGTTTGTGGAACACTGCAGCAGGAACACTGCAGCAGGATAGTCTCTCAAGAAATTACGACTTCAAGGACCTAGTGAAGTTGCCGAGAGTTTAATCAATCTGTTGCCAAGAATACACGAGAAAATTATTAAGCTTGTTGTGGAGATGAAAGAAAGTTAGGCTAAAATGTTTGCAAATAACAAGGGATTGAAAAAAAAAAAGTGGATTCTATTTTAACGCATTCATTTTCAGCTTGTCATAAAATGCAGTTCATACTGAAAGAAACCAGATGAAGGCAATCGACACGCGAATTGTACATCAATAAATAAATAATCTAATTCACACAACTGCAATGTAATTTCTCCGTCTGCCTAAGAAATTAAAGTTTTAGTGAACAAATTATTTAAATTTCAAAGGAATCGCTTCACTCGGGTGTAGCGAACACAGAAATTGGTATAGAAAAGCATCCAGTCGTTAGAGTTCGTAAACGAACAGGGAATGACGGATTAGTAGCAGTAGTAGCAGTAGTCGTCGTCGTCGTCGTCGTCGCCGTAGTAGTAGTAGTCTAACTTCTTGTCTTATAAAAAATTGCTTGACATCAGAGAACTTAGAACTGAGGTACATTTGACAAGAACAAAGATGTGTGCTGTCAACCCATAAAGTATCGGGTGATGCAACATTCTGAGAAGCAGTGGAACCAAATACTGAAACAAAGATCCCCGGAATGAACATTGGCTTCACGAATAAGATCATAACACCATGTAGAAGATAAACATTACAGGCCTTGAACAACTATGAACAAATAATAGAGAGAGAGAGAGAGAGAGAGAGAACCAAAACGACCATGGCTAACATTTATGGTCAAATGATACGGTATGAGAATTAGAGGATATATTACGTCGGTTTAGTGTAATCGATTAAAAATTTAGTGATCATTACCTTGCTTACTGCACAAAACGATCTTACAAAACGACACTGAAAAACACATGACTCAAAAATTCTTATCGCAAAATATTCTACAGCCAAGAAACAGATGGCAGTAGGTAGGTGGTGGCGACCATCATCCACTCACTTGACTACTTCCTTCACCTTTATCATTGTTTTTCTGTGTCTACCCTCTTCTCTTCTTGTATCTCTAATCTTTCCTGCCACATTTTATTACTCTTCTCTCCTTTTAATGTGGCTTTACATTGAGTGACAAGCCAAATGGTCTCTGTAAACCAGGAAACCATTTACAACGCTAGGTGGTAACCATATTGCCAGCTATTGTGTTCCCTACGTGTCAACAACTAACTCAAAGGCAAACGGCCACCCGTTGCGGGATTATGGAGCCTGGCTATAGATAGATACAGTAGATAGAAACATACCTGAACACTTCGAACTCCAGTTCACCTTTGTTCTGCGTGAACACCAAAGTATATGTGGCATGGACCAATTTCAATAATAGAATTACAGAAGCAAATATATATAGAAAACTTCGAAAATAAACATGAAAAAGACAGTGCTGACCACTGGTACTTTAGCCGACAGAATACAGCTATACTCTGTTAAATAGATATTTGAAAAATTATGATAATAAAGATCCGAAATTAGAGATAGAACTGTATGAAAGAAGCTGAACAGCTACAACAAGACTGTATATGCCGAATACATTTGAAATGAAGTTTGTTGTTGTTGTTGCAACCTCAGCCCCGTCCGGATGTAAACTCAGTGAACCACTTCAACCAGGCCCTCTAGGAGATCTTTTATTGAGGTTATGATTAAAGTGAGGTGAAAGGGCTGGGCAAATGTGTTATGGTGTGGGTGGAGTCACTGCAGTGTGGGAGTAGTCGGTTGCCTGTGCGTTATACGAGTATTTTGTGTTGGTAATGAAGCAGGGAAGAGCGGTGACTGAACCGTCGTTTGGACTTGAACTGTGCAGTGTTGAAGGATGGGGGTCTGGTCATGAAAGAAGGGTGATGTACGACTGGATTTTTTGAATGGGTATGGTGGCTAATGTTTGCGTATGTGTTTTTAAGGTGAAATTTGGGTGGTGGAGGAGGAGGAGGAGGGACATTATTGAGTCATTCTTCGTCATTTTTTTTTTTTAATAACATAAAGGTACATGTGTGGAGTAGATCATTAGCTGGAAGAAGGAACTTGATGATCTCGTACTATAATAATCCTGACTGGAGATAATATTTGTTGCTTAATATAAGTGATCAATGTTTGTGGTCTTTGCTCATCCTTTTATTTTTTCTTAGTATTTGGTTTTGGAGCTTTTTTTATTTTTTTTTGCTGTTAAAGTGGGGAGCCTGCTTGGGCTCAGTAATATTCCTATGAATTTTTTGTAAGGTATTTCCAGGGATTTCTTCCGTTGTCTGAAGGTAGTGTCTGTGAATACATTTAAGGCATTGAGTTTATGCAATGCCTTTGCTTGTAGCCTGCGTTCAAAAAAGTCATTTTTTTTTTTCCAAAAGAAAGTCAGCATTAGGGGGTGCCTTTCCGGTAAAAATGATTGGTTAATTAAAGAGGGAGACTTTTGAGGATGTGTATAAGATTCATGACTATCTAAATTGATGAGGGTTGTGGTTGATTTGCTTGGTTTAAGAGTTATTTAGGAACAAAAGTTTAGCACATAAAGGAGAATAAAGAAACTGCAAACATTAGAAGTCGTAAGGCTATAACAATAACCCAACTCGCCGCTCATCTGTAATACTGAATACTGAACGAAAAATAAGTCATGATAAAAGCAGAATGACTACTCTTAACAATTACTTAACCGCAGCTGTGACTATGGTAAAAAGGAACTTGTCACAACCGTTATGGCGACCTTAGCAGCGGCCTTCCTAGATGACACTTCACATACACGGCAGCCTAACTGTGGTGGTTTTCCCTCCCCACGACCCCCACAGTGTTTATAATTCATCTCACAGCGTGCATACTTCGCCATGGCTGGTGAAAACTAAGCCTAACATTCTAAACTTTTGCGAGGCTAATTTGTTGGCGCATGCGATTTTTAGGGTCTGCACTTTTATATAAACAAAGAGATAGTTCCAAATAAAAATGTATTCCTCTTCAAAATAACATAGCGTGGTACACATACTGAGAACTAACACACTGAAAACAAGCACGAACACGGGTCTAGACTAAATACCAGCAAGATTTCTGAAAAATTAAGTGCTCTGAATATTAGCGATTTAGGAGATTTTGCATGCTCAGAGAAAGCAGCAAGTGCTCACGCACCTCCGCACCCCAAGGGTCAACATGCACATAAACTAAAGTATACAAGCTGGATTCGCATACCTTACACGGGCCAATCCGTTCAAGAAGCTTTAACACATAGATATGCTATTTACTCAGGGATATTCACTGAATCGTTGAAAGCAAAAAATGGTACGTGTGAAGAGCGCCAAAAGCACAGCCGCAGCAAACTTGGTAAGCTGGGCAATTGTGGGATGAGGGCAGCTTGCTGAGTCGTCGTCATTCCTCTGAGATAGACTGCACTGAGTGAGGCTGTGGGAATGAGAGTGAGTGGATGGGTGGTGGCAAAATAGATCCATGGGGAACATGTCCAAAAATATTAGCAGGACCACGGAGGAAATTGATTCACTGGAAAAATAGGAGCATGGGGAGTTGCCAGGGAAATGGACCCAAGTAGGAACACAGATCCAATGGGTAAAAACAAGTCCATGGAGGAAATAAATTTGTGGTAGAATATATGTCCATGTGGGGAGTCGGTGTTTCCTTATATGGAGGAAATAGGTTCATAAATGAAAATGTGTCTATGAGGAAAAATAGGTCAAAAGAGATAGGAAGTCCGTCTGGAAGACAGGTTCAAGGGGAGAACAGGTTCATGGAGGAAAAATAGGCCACTGACGAAAAATAGGTCCATGTAAATACGTCCAATGTAAAATATGCCTGTTTTGAAAATAAATCCATGGGGGATATTGGTCCATGGGAAATATATATCCACAGGGAGAAAGAAGTCCTAATGAAATTTATGACCAAGGGCAAAAACAGTCCATTAGAAAATCTGATCCATATGGGTAAATAAGTTCGTGGGGAAAATAGGATGATGGGAGAAAATGTGTCAGTACGGTAACAGGTCCTTGGGGAAAATAGATGAGTAGGAGTTTGACACAGGTGATGTAGAGAGAGACGGGTTATGTGCTACTAGTCATTAAACAACTAGAATTAAAATATTTCAGCTCAAATGAAACAGAGAATTACTTCTTCAGTAAAGTTACGAAGATATGGAAGAAACTGTCTGAAAGTGAGGCAGACTGTGATATATTACTAAAATATATATGTATACTTTTTTAGGTAAGTATAGTAACTAGCTCTCATTTCCCACTTAAACACGGGACTACTTGTTTTCTTTCATCTAGGATACAGGAACATCGCTATGGACTTTATTTTACTTTCCTCTGACAAAATTTCCATGTAACTTCCGTGATATTGTTTGTTTTCAGCCTAGAATTTTTTTTTTTTCACTTTATTCTGCCGCCTTTACAACGGTGGTAGGGAGTCTTCTTGCTTATCAGTTCATGTCTTACACCCATAAAATAGATACCACAGTTAGTCACTTCTATGAAAGTAACTCGCAGAGACCAATAGCTCTGTTGCTGTTTCCATTCCTATCTGCTACTCTATCCCTGTTACTCCTCCATGGTGCGCAAAATCGTTTGGCGGTGGAAGATTTTTACTTCACTGCACAGATAGGTTAAATATATTTTTTCTAGGTGTATTACTTGTGCACGTTTTTCGCGAATGACAAACGAATGATATGGCGATGGCAGGAACAAAACATGAGATATCATCGTACTGTATGTGAGCAGTTAATTATCGAGACGCACTGCTTCCTGTTCCACCTGTCTTTTTTTCATACATTCTCCCATTGCTCCCTTTTTCATGTTTCTCTCAGATTTCTAACTGTTCCCTTCTCTCTTCCTTCCTTTCTCATTTACTCCACCTTTATTTCTTCCTTCCCTCTCCTTTCCTCCATTCTTTCTCCACTTGTCCCTCTTTCCTTCCCCCCTGTCTCTTACTTCCTCCTCATCTCTTCCCTCCTGTCTCTAAAGATCCTCCCTTTCCTTACCTCCTTTCTCTTACTTTCCCCTCCTCTCTTTTTTCCTGCTCCAAGTTTTCCCTCCTGTCATCCCTCGTCCCTCCTATTCCCTCCTCTTTTTTTTCTTTCCTTCTACACCTGCCTCTCCTCTCTCCCCTCTGTCATTCGTCCTCTCTTTTTCCACCTGCTTTTCACTTTCCTCTCCCTTCACGCCCATCTCCACTCTTCCTGTTTTTTATTTCCACTGCCTCATCCTCTCTTCCTTCTACTCGTGTTCCTTCTCCTCCTCCATTCTCTCTCTTACTCTGCTTGTCTCTTTCGTACTCCTCTTCCCTCTCCTCGTATTACCTGTTTCAAATTCTCCCTCCTCTCTCTCTCTCTCTCTCTCTCACTCTCTCTCTTTCGTTTCTTCCTTTCTTTCACCTCCCCTACTTTCATCTCCCGTACTCCGCTCTCCTCCCCTCCAGTTTCCTATTTCCATTTCCCCATCCATTCTTCCTTCCCTCTCTTCCTTCCCCCACCACTCCTTTTTCTCCCCTCCCCCCCCCCCCCTCTCCCTCGCTCCCCCCCCCCCCCTCACCGATGTCCATGTCCCCCGCTGTGAGATATATTGGACTCTTCCGACAACCTATGACCCAATTCTATCATCGCTTATCCTCACACACTTTCTCCTCTTTATACACTCCATTTCCAGTATTCTTCTTCTTTTTCTCCCCCTCCTCCTCTCTCTTCTTCTCTTCCTCATATTTTTCCTTCTTCTCCTTCCCCTCCTCCTTGTCCTCCTTCTCCTCCTCATTATCATCATCATAACCATCCTCTTCTCCTCCTCCTCCTCCTTCTCCTCCTCTTCTTCCAATTAATTGTCATCGTCGTAATCGTCGTCGTCCTCTTCCTCTTCCTTCTCCTTTACCTCCTCCTTCTCTTCCTCCTCCTCCTTCTTCTTGTTCCTACTCCTCTGTCTTCATGTCCGGCTTTTTATACCTACACAGTGTACTATCAACTATCCTTCTCCTCCCCTTCATCGTTTTTTCTTCTTCTCCCTTCTTCTCGTCCTTCCCTGCCTCTTCTTAGCTCTCTTCGTCTTCTCACCCATTTTCCAACATACACAGATCTGTGCAAGGGAAAAAAAATATGAAATAATCTTTTTTAGGATTTTCCATAATGTGCTTGATAATTGCGCATCTAAGGGTTTCTGTGATCTGGAAAACATTCAGGGAAACCAGATAATTATTCACCTCAAACGTATTATTAGGAAAAAGAATAATTGCTGCAATCACCATCCTGATCCAAGAATGAGATGGGATAATGATTAATCCACGAAACAAGAAAAGATAAAATATCAGTGTTGGAGAACTGTCAACAGCATACCATATGAATAAAAACAGAGACTCGCTCCCATCTCATTCACGCCCTCAGACACGGCTTCACTTCCCAACCTAACCATAAGTACCTAATATTCTTCTACTCCTCTTTTACGTTGCGCTTCACATATACCTTCCAGACAGAGTCAGTGTATGCAGGATTAATAAAACAAACTTATTGTTGTATGTGAATTTCAGCTTGAAATTGAATCTCTTACTAGTGGGAAGCTTCTTGCTCAAGGATGATGAATTTAAATGTGGTTATTAAGCTTGTTATCACGCTTCACTCCAAGGGTTGTGCACTCCTATCACCTAGAAAGAACTCGTATCTGCTTGAGATTTTACGCTTCCATCTTCAGTAGGCTCACCCACATCAGCAAAATTAGGTCTTTTATAGCCTCATCCAAGTATAACGTAACTAATAAATCTGAACCATAATAAACTTACTTGGTACTCGGAAATCAATAATGAACTATATACCAATCACTCATATACCTTTACACATGTTTCGCCACACCTCTCATTTGTTGAACCTCCCTTACTTCCTCCCTGCTCACCTTGGCATGAATTCAGTTTACGTCGCTTTATTTTCCTTTCTTAATTGTTTAGTTAACATCGGGTAACACTTAGCGTCAAGGATGTCCGATTTAATCTTTCTTTACTCTTTTGAAATGTCATAGTTTACTGGCAGGGATGGAGCTGGTAAAGATGAAACCAGAAAAGGAGATGGTAGGAACAGAGTTGAATGGAGTCCGAAGGGATGGAGTCGGTAGAAATGGAGTTGGCAGAGATGGAAGTGGATGAGGTTGGCAGGGATGGAGTTTGCAAAGACAGAGATGAATGTTAATGGCAAAGAGGGAACTGGCTAGGATGGGGATGGATGAAGTTGGCAAGGAGGGAGTTGCCAAGGATAGAAATGGGTGAAGTTAGCATGGAGGGAATTGGCTAGGATGGAGATATATGAAGTTGGCAGGGAGGGAGTTGGCAAGGATCGGGTTAAGGCAGAAAGATCTCTCTGCTCTTGAGGATCAATAGCCCAAACTTCCACGTACAAGCCCCTCGCATCGCTGCTATAAAAAGTTTTCAACATTCTCGAACAAGTTCGTTGGTGTTGTGAGAGAAAAACGGGATACCGTGAAATTTCTTTTATGCGTCCGACTTTGGGCATATGCTTTGCCGTTCGTTCTCTAAGGCACATATGCTCTTCTACGTGTCACACATCATCACATGTCACTGCTTCGGCATTAACATTTGCCGTCCATACAAACTAGGGCCATATAATTCTGGACGCGTGTGATGGTATTGATGGGGGTGTTTTGAGATGTCCGTTGATTTTTGGAACGATCAGTAAAGTTTGTTTTAAAGAACTATTCCCCATTGCATCTTGGAATTGGACTCGATTTCTTTCAGCCAAAAGATCACTTCTCTATGCATGAGGATTGGGGAGTCAATAAGTCAATGTTCAGAAGTGTAGGCCTATGTGCTTGGATTGAATAGTCGCACAAAAAAAAGGTAAGAACACAGTGTTTGTAACAGTATAATGACTCAGCTTGAGGATGGCTAAGTACATGAGAGGACAAAACGATTGCTTGCCGTCATGCTGTGGTAAATGGATAATGGGAAAAGTAAGGAAATAAAACAAATCACGAAGGCAACTGGAAAATTATGTATGTGAAGAATGTCTGGCGGTGTATAAGAAGGGGCTACATCCATCATTTCCTTCTGTGCAACGAAGACTTATATTTTATTTTTATCATTTATACTCTCAGAATGTTTTTCTGCCTATGAGAAATTTTTGATCTGGAGACGGCAAAATAAATTTTTTGTACGTGGACAATTCTGGACATAGGGCTAACAGACTGCTCCCTGAGGTCCACCAGTCCTTCTACGTAATACCACCTCGTCGCTAAAACCCATCGTCCACACTGAATAAATGCTTCGGCAATCTCATACAGGATCGGTGTATTAGCATTAGAGGGAGCGTTTTCACGACACGTTGGCTGGTTTTTGGTAGATTAGTAAAGTCTTTTAGGAAATTCATATCTTTTGAACTGCCCCTCACCACCCAGGATTCGAACTCGCGTTCAGTAGGACAGCAGATCACCTCTCTTCGGCCTTGATCACTCCCATCTCCCTCTCCAACCCTTTCAGGACCAGAGATCCTTCCTAAACTGAACTTAATCGTCAGGATTTATTGAACGACATAAACTATAACGTTCTTCAATTGATCGAGTTAAACAAGCAGTTAATGGAGTTAGTTTACCTCATACAGGTAGGCATTGTCACTGTATCTTCATTTTGCAACGCACAGATTCTTTCACCTGAACAAAAGCTATCTCTTGTATCCAGAATATTGTATTATTTTCAGCACTGATGGCAACGTAAGTGTTTCTGTTCGTATGGAAGTAAAAATGCCGCTTATTAGAGACCCGGTAACTTTGCTGGTGGAATTTTGTGTTAGAAATGATTTGGGAATTACCACTACCTTCTCTCGGTGAAAACTGATCCAGAACATGGAGGGGGGAAAGAGGAATGCATGATGAAGTGACGGAGCAGAAAACAATGATTTACTGTGTGTGCGTATGTGTGTGTGTGTGTGTGTGTGTGTGTGTGTGTGTATGAATCGGTCATTCGGAAAATGCTT